>VWZX01006715.1:801068-876457 GCA_013399015.1 Galbula dea
CTACTGTTTTCTTCCCAAAATGTGCATACATTATTAAATTTGGTCACTGTGCCACAGTGACTCTGGCATTATCATTTGAAAATATGAAGGCCCTTCTGTTTATTGGTTTAAAACACCTGGTAGATGATTGCAGTAGAGATTCCCCCTTTTAATTACACCATAATTAACAGAAAACAAATCAACAGGAAGTGCTACTTCACACAGCATGTTGGCAGTTCAGCTCAAGTTTCAAAACAGTAAAAGCAATGTCAGTGAGTTTAATAAACATTCTTTTATGAATGGGTATTTTTGTGGCTGCTGAGGTAATGGAATCTCAGATTGTGGCTTCAGGACAGTTTTCCACCCACCAACACTGTGTGATAGTTTTCAAATATTCAGGCTCATTTTTCTTCCTTCTGAAAACAAGAGGAATAAAGTGTTTGAGAAGTCCTAAAGAGGATAACAAATTGAATTGACCACTTACTGTTCCTGGCACTGGAATTTTATCATCTTTACCTCCCTAGTGCTAGAGTGAGCTATTCAAAAGCACTGTGTGAGAGTTACAGCTGATGAAATTTGGTAAACTTCTTTCAAATCAGAAGACCTACCCTGATTTACATCAAATGAGGGCTTGTCTGCTGTTGCTACGTTACGTTTGTAGCAAATGCTAATTGATTTGGTGCACACAGCTCCTCAAGAGAAAAGTGAGAATTGTTATTGAGTGAACCCCACTGTGCCAGGCTTAATTTCTGGATTTCAGGGCAGGATGATCCTGGAGAGAACGTAAAATCCTCTTTATGCTGTGAGACACCACTGGAAAAATAACTCTGCCACAACACAGGTCTGAGGCTTCAGCACTCTTGATGTTGGGATTGCCAAAGAACAGCAAGTGATTTCCATAAAGGAGCTCTCTGCTTGCAGGTCTTTTGTTTGTTGTTTTCTTTTTTTGTGGGAGGACTGTTCATCCAAGAAGCTACTGGCATGTGGTTGTCCATTTTGGGTGTACTGTTTCTCGTGTTTCATTCTTGCATACTTTGTTCTGCTGGACTCTTGGATAAGGTGAAGAGATGGCAGAGAGAGAGGACTCTCAATGAGATGGTTCTGTCACTCATTGTCCTTTGTAGGAGAAGCCTAGTTTGTTAGCTTATACGAGATTCCCAGTCCTGAAAGCTAAAACTGAGGTGAGAGTAATCCTATTGTCATCATTGCACTCTAGTTGCCTTGCTTTTTCCAGGCAGCAAAAGTCCAGGGGAGCAGATCATGTGCACCAAACTTGGCAATATTTCTGAGGCCTCTGTAAAGAACTAACTCTGCTCTGTATTGCAAAGATCATCTTGAGTTTAAAGAACAGGTTGCAGGTGACCTGTAAACTTTGTGGGTGGCTGATTCTGCTAATCATCATTTTTTAGATGGAACTCTTTGGTGGGGATGGGAAAGAGGTACAGTACAGAGAAGGAAAATAGCACAGGTAGATATCATTTGTTTTGTGGCTCCAGTAATACAACAATAAATTGTCTTGAATATAATGTTGGTTTTCTTCTCAGTGGCTGCAAGTGTGTACATAATTTGCACGTAGACAGTGAGTAAAGCAGCTAGAATATAAATTTTAATGTCAGTCATGGACTACCTCTGAGATTTTGTTTCTTTGGTGAACTACACTGCACTATCTTTGGCTGCTTCACAGTGATTTTTTTAAATTTATTTTGTTTTAAAGAGAAGCACTCTTATCATGAATGATAGTGAATGTATTTCATTTTCATGAGAGATACTAGCACTGGATTTTTCAAGGCTGTCTAGGGTTTGATTTGTTGGTAGAAACAGGCATCAAGAAACCAGTAGGTATCCATTGTGCTGAATAGTAAGAAATTAAGGTATGTATGGTTTCTTCTAAAAACCAAAACAACAACCCCCCCCCCCCCCACCCACCCAGGACTATAGGAGGGNAATCAGGAGATTAGTGTAGGGTTACTACTGTATATTCAAGCAGTACTGGAAAAAACCCAAACAAACTGCATCTGAGGATTCCTTGCCATTTCAGACACAAATGTTGCAGCTGTTAAGTAAAAAAAGCAGCTAAAGATTAAGTGATAATCAAGAAAAATAGAAGTAGTTTGTAATACCTCTCCAGTTTTCACATTAATAAATGGATGCTCAAGATTTCAGCCTAGAGTTACAGAAGAGTCCTATACAGAATCACAGAATATTAAGGGTTGGAAGGGACCTCTGGAGATCATCTAGTCCAACTCCCCTGTCAGAGCAGGTTAACATAAGAGCATGTTGCATCCAGGCAGGTTTTGAATGTTTCTGGAGATGGAGACTCCACCATCTCCCTAGGCAGCCTGTTCCAGTGCTGCACCACTATCAAAGTAAAGAAGTTCCTCTGCTTCTTGTTCCGTCACTAGGCACCACTGGAAAAAGCCTGGGCCCCACCCTGACAACACCCACCCATTGAGTATTTGTAAGCATTGACAAGATACACACCCCCCCACACCCCCCCCACTTAGCTTTTTCCTCTCCAGGCTAACCAGCCCCAGCTCAGCCTCTTATCACAGGGGAGATGTTCTAGTCCCCTAATCATTTCCTCTTCTCCAGACTGAACAGACCAAGTGATTTCAGCCTTTCCATGTAAGTCTTCTCCTCCATGCCCCTCACCATCTTTGTGGCCCTCCTGTGGATGCTCTCCAGCAGCTTCATATGTCTCTTGTACTGTGGTGCCCAAACTGCACACACTACTCCAGGTGAGGCCACAGCAGAGCTGAGCAATGTGGGACTAGCACCTCCCTCGATCGGCTAGCAATGGACTGCTTGATGCACCCCAGGACTCTGTTGGCCCTTTTGGCTGTCAGTGCTCACTGCTGACTCATGTTCAACTTATCATCCATCAAAACACCCAGATCCTTCTCTATAGTGCTGCTTTCCAGCCTCACATTCCCTAATCTCTAGGTTGTTTTTGGGTTGCCCCTTCCCAAGTGCAGAACCTGGCACTTGCCCTTGTTAAACTTCAGATGATTTGTGACTGCCCAGTCCTCTAATCTGTTTAGATGTCTCTGCAGTGCCTCTCTGCCTTCATTGGAGTCAACAGCACCCCCCAGCTTAGTATCATCTGCAAACTTATTTTGAAGTAAGAAGTTCCCTGTCCTTCTTGAACAGAGGAGACCAGAACTGGACTGAGTACTTCTGCTGTGGCCTCACTAGGGTGGAGTAGAGGGGGAGTAGAACCTCCTTCGACCTACTGGCCACACTGTTCTTGATGCACCCCAGGGTGCCTTTGACCTTCTTGGCCACAAGGGCACTTTGCTGGCTCCTGGTCATCCTGTTGTCCACTAGGATTCCCAGGTCTCTTTCCACAAAGCTGCTTTCCAGTAGATCAGTCCCTAACCTGTACTGGTGCTTGTGGTTATTCCAAAGGACTTAATCACTGCTGACATGCTGCTGTTGGGCTGCATCCTTAACATTTTGGTATCACTGCATGAAGTCAGGTGCAGACATGATGATATAGTGTATATTATTTTTGTTAAGCCTTATGAGAGTCCTGATTGTTCCAGCAATTGCTTCCTGTAAGAAGTTGGCTCTGCTGGATGCATTAGGGAGAGCACGGTGCTCAATAGAATGAATTGTGTATTCAGATGTACTTTAGCTTGTGCTTCAGTTGCAAAAAGTGGAGAAAATCTTGTCAGCCTATCTTGAAAGTAAGGGAGATGATGTCTGGAGGAACAGTTCCAATACTTGGCAGTTAGGGATAGCACTTTCAAGAGAAGCTTTTAGCAGAAGACAGGCACATACGTTACAGAGCAGTGCAGAGAACACTGCAGGTTTTTTGCTGGTCCTAAGATGTTGAGATCAAATAACTAATTAATAGGAGAACAATTTGAAAGGATGATGCATGTAGAAGAGTGAAGTGCTTCTCAATATTAATCTCTTGCATATATTCTTTACTGTTGTAATGAAAGCTTGAGAAGCAGACATGGGACACTGAAGTGCTTTGCACTTTGTGGTAGTGCTTTTTCAAAATAAATTTCCTTTTAAATGAAAAATGCTGGTGTAATGTTTTGGTAAGGTGCCAGTAATAACTTGTAATGGCTCTTAATGCATCTCTGTACAGTGATGTGGAAACTTCTTAATCGTGGTGTAGCAGCTCGGTACGTCTGCAGTGCTCTGAGAAGAGCTTGGAGCTAGAGGAGTTGTAG
This sequence comes from Galbula dea, assembly GCA_013399015.1. NCBI lineage: Eukaryota > Metazoa > Chordata > Aves > Piciformes > Galbulidae > Galbula > Galbula dea. Next base: position 805,235 of record VWZX01006715.1, read on the forward strand.
TCAGCCTTTCTGAGGAGGGACTGTGTAAATCAGACTACTGCAGCAGGGAGAAGGTCTAACCTACATGTGGAGTATGGAGCTAGCATAGGAGAACTGATGCTTGAGTGTGTAGGGGTCTGTTTGTGGTATGCAGCCATTCTGTCTGAATGAATCAAGGATCTTTAGTGCCTCCACTTCTTCAAAGGCTTTTTAAAGCTTGTGGAAAAGAACAATCTATATTATGTATGTAATATATGCATTCTTTAAGATCTACAAAAGCTGTTCTATGAAAGTAGGACTCAGTAGTGGGGTCTGTCTTACAGTTTCATAATACACCATGCTTAGGAAGAGAAACTCTTTGAGTTTTGGCACCCAGAAGACAGCCTTACTGAGTCTCCATCCTCCAATCTCAGATGCCAGAGATTACCTTTCTGAAGTTAATGCAGCCCATTACATTTCACTCCTACAGCCTCAGAGGCTATGCTGCAGTGTACCCAATAATATTTTGAAAAACATCTTAGGAAAGGGTCACAGTACAGAAAAAAAAAATAGTTGTCATTCTAGGTGAAATGTGTTATTACCCAAGGCCTCCCCTTCTATTCCCTGAATAATTTGTATATTTAACCAGTAACTTGTGAAACAGTGTAAGGGTCTGTTAATAAAGCAGAGTGAGATAGCTTTTAGTTGTTGATGTTTTCAAAGGTGTTACCTGCTGGCCTGATTTTTTTCAGGGGGGTGTGTGGATGAAGATGTTAAATATTGGGTTTTTTTGGAACAGCCCAGTCTTGTAGAACAAGGGCTTACATGTTTCTAGCATTCAAAAACCTGACATAACTCTGAATTCCCTCCTGTGATAGTTATGATGGATCACTAATGCTTTTAATGTTAGTAAGGCACTAACACAACCTGTAGAAGAAATTTCAGCATATGACAGGAAATGTATCTTGCTTACTTCGGAGAAGTGTTGTTCACTTGTGTTCAGAAAGGTTTGTAAACCAGCTTCTCATAAATCTTTGCAAGGATTGTAAGTCAGACAATGTGTTGTATTGGAGACTTCAGCCCTCTTCCTATTGTCTGAAAGCTTTTCCTTCCATGTGTTCCTTCTTTTTGTTTTGTTCTCACTTGATTCTCTGGAACCTGTTGATGTTGGAAAGGTTGCTGTCATATTTAGGTGAGATGTGTTTGGGTAGAAAACAGCTTTTCTGATGTTAACTCACATTAGCAGTTAACTTTTTCTGGTGTTAGTCAGAGATGCTCTTCTGCCATGAGATAATTTCATCTGTTATTGTTGTTGATGTGGTTGTGTGTAGGAATGTATTAGACTTAACATAGAAAAACGTTACTTGGTTTTATGCTGTGGTAAAACAGACATTCTCAGGCTCTAGTTTAATGCTTTACATTGTTGCTGTGTAGCTGTAAATCTTCCAGGCAGGGATTCTGTACCCTGGGGATACAGTTTTTCCTGCTATCCAAGTGAGCAGTAAAAAAGCTCTTGCACTGTACAGAAACCTGTAGGCCTGTAAGTGCCACATTTGCTTCTGACTTCAGTGCTTTCATAAGTATTGGATGCAGATAGAAAATGTAATGCTACTTTCTGAAATGGCCATCACAGCTTTCTAATTGGACATGTCAAATTTTTTCTCTTGTGGCAGAGTTTAAATGTTATGTATTAGCAATAATGCTTAGATTGATGAAGTGTAAAACTAGTGAAATGGGCTGCAAGGAAAGGAAGTGAAAATATCATGAACCATATGCCTTAATTTATGTCTTCTTAGAACATTTGTGTAATGAAATTAAGTACTTGAAATAGTTCAGCTTATAATATTCAACAAGAGGTATAGTAGCTGTGGTAGGATGACCTTGCCTTCAACATGTTAAGTAAAATGCAACTCTTGTTTTGTTCTGGGAAGAACATCAAATCACATTGTATTGAGATCCATGTGCATCAGGACCAGATTGTTTGGTCCTTATGTACAGGCTTGCACCATCAGTTTTAGTTGAGTGACTGTGACAGCAGCTTCTGCTGTGTTCTTTATGACCTTAAGTAGAAGCAAATGATAAGCATTTTCTTCTTCATGTCAGTTCTTAACCACAGTTTCCTGGGTACCATGAGTTAGTTGTCCTTTCCTCCTGCCTCCTTATCTGGATGCAGAACCTTTCATAGGTGATTGCCTCCATCCAACCCAGTCCCCTCCATCCCCTGAAACCATTTCTGCCTCTTGACTCCCAGACTAAACCTCGCAAGTCACAGATTCTTCTCATTTGGTTCTTGTGATACAACACTTGATTTCAAAGTCTATTCCTCTCTTCTCTGGTCTAATTCTTGTGCCTTCTGCCATTTAATAGGTGCCTTGATGGAAAGATGAACCTCTTGTGTTATTTCAGTTGAAAGCAGTAGTTACAGGGATAGCCTGTTTTTCAGGACAATGTGCATGCACATTTTAGTTCCTTCTGGAGGCTGCAGGAGGAGTGATGGTATAGAGGGATTTTAGTACAAAGGAGTCATTCCTGGACAAGTGTAAAAGCTGTCACTTTTTATTTTAGCAGGGTTTGTGTGTGAGTTTTTTAGTTGGTTTGTTTTTTCTCCTTAGGATTAGCAAGAAAACCAGATCAGTGATACGAAGACCAAATCTTGCTCCCAGTTTCAGAACCCAGAAAGCTCTTGAAATAAGTTCATAATAATTATTTAACATGGTCAAAACACAATATTTTTCTTACAGTCTGAATCTTTTAAGTAATTCAGCTCATTCCTCTTCTCTCACGTCCTGAAAATCACCCTGAAAGAGACACACTTGACATGTAAAATTGTAGCCTGAACAGTTAGAAGTCTGACAAAGTTGCAAGTGGTTGAAAGGAGACTCTTAAGAGCTGGAAGTGCCAGGCAACCTTCATCCTTGGTGGTGCTTCCTACCATGGCTTTGAGGAGAGAAAATTTAGATAGGTAACTTAAAGGAAATTATTTAGCAATGTCAGTGTTCATAGCAGCATCATAAATAAACTGCTCAGACTTTTCAGTGAAGTATCTGACCTTGAGATCAAAGACTGAAGGGGCGACTGGAAGAGTGTATTGTGTGCAGACTGGACGGTCATGAAGGTTCTCTGTGTCTGGTTGTTCCAGTCAGACAGCTGTAGGAAAACCTGCCTTCTGTCAGCACATGGGGTGGTGAATATTTTCAGAGCTTGTGTTAAAGCTGGTGATTCCTATGAGATAGAGTGCAAAGATCATGGATACTGAGAGTCCTATGGACCTCTGTTGACTAGGGAGAGCAGAGTTTAGACTATGCTGGTGTTTGGGCCTTGGTGAGAAGAGGATTTGAAATGTGAGGAGCTTGGAAAATGAATCCAACTTGATGAACTCTTGCACTTGGGAAGTGACTGAGAGCTTCTGAAGAAGAAGGCATGAAGTACATGTAGTTAGAGCACTTGGACAGATTAAAATGCCTTGCTTTTGGTGTTTGTTTCACAGTTCCAGTGCTACCAGACTATCCTGTGGATATTCAAATGTGACTTATTAGAGTTTTCATAGCAATAGCTATGTCATTAGCAAGAATACACTAGGTGTTTCATCTGCCACAGAGTACTGGTATTGACTGACTTCACTTTTCAGGAGCATACAAAAGTGCCTCTGCCTCCTGTCTTTTGTGTTTGGGAAAATTATGGTGTTTTTAATAGGTATACATATCTGAAGCATTTTGCTTAGGTAAATAAGTTTGGGAAGTGGTGTTGGAATTTAGGGAGATGAAGGTATATGAATAAAAATAATCTGAGTCTTCTTGGGCCCTTGCTAGAGAAGTCAAGACATGCAGATTCTGGGTCAGTGAATGGAAATGTCATCCTTCAAAAACATATGAAATGCAAGGACTGTGATAGAAGTGTTATGCACTTTAAGGTATCTGAGCTACAAAGAAGTCTTGTAGTTCATGGAATGATATTTATGAGTCTTTTAATATACTCAGGTTGTTCTTTATCTCCTACTGAGCATTGCAGAATTTGTTTCCCTGGAGGTGTCTGAAATAAGGCTAGAAAAATCCTACCAGCTCTTTAATAATCCCTCGCATGCATGGTAATACTCCAGAATTGTTCCATCATTGTAGATTTTTCACTTAAATCCTTTCATCCCTGTGCACCCACCCTCAAAAAAAAAATTCTTTAGTGTTATAGGGAGCCAGTGATTGCATCCTTGAAATACCTTAGCCCTGTTGCCAGTTTAGACTTACCTGCTTAGACAGATTTATTGTGGGTTTGTTTTTTTTTCCAGAGAGTAAGACTGAAAAGTACATTTCTCCCATTACAGTTAATAGCTTCAGGAAGTAATTTGCAGATTGGGGAACAATGGACCTCATATAATAAAAGCACTGCCTAGGTAATTCATAAGGAAGATAAACTTGTATTGTTAAGCTTGCACATTTTACTCTTATTTGTAGGCCGTGTATTGCTCTCCTGTGCTTTCCACCATTAAGCAGTAATGTTATTGCATTAGTAAAACAGCACTGCTACTTTGACTGGCTTTCAAAACCACACACAAACCCAAATAACGTATTTTACTTACTGAATTATGAAGAACTGTGTTATTTGTTTGTAACTACTCAGTTGTTGCTCTCAGTGCTCTGTGTTACCATTTAATCACTGCTCTGCATCTCTTCAGTTCATGCAGCAGACTGGTGTGAGGCAGTGAAGGGACAAAGCAAAATGACTGGCAGTTAAGTGTTTCAATCAGTCAAGATACTGATTTATTTGTTTGAGGAAGAGTGTTAAGGAAATGTGAGTGGCTGGTTTTTTGTAGCTGATGCACTGTGTAGTCATCAGTTAAACTGTGGAGGTCATACATACAAGTTGCAATAGTTCTTGAGAAAGGGAGGAAAAGAAACCCACTGGAGTGTGTCTTGTTGTCCACACTGCACACAGGCTTTGTGAAGCCTGTGATGTTCAATGTGTTCTGAAAAGGCAGCACAATCATTCCAATTATAGAATGTCCTGAGTTGGAAGGGATCCACGAGGATTAAATAGTCCAATTCCTGTATATGCACAGAATAACCCAAAAATTTACAGTACAAATCACAACCCAGAGCAAAAATACAAGTAAAAACATTGAAAGTATGTTATATCTCTGCTTTCAAAATATTCACAGGTATGCCTGAAACAGGAACAGATACATTGAAGTTTCCTTTGCCCACTGTGATGCAGTTGTGTTAGTATAGTTTTACATCTGTTTCCCCACTCCAGCTGGACTTTGTTCATCTAGTCAGTCATTTTATTTCTTACCTTCAAGTGCTGGTTTTAATCTGAAAAAAAAAATAAAATCATTTTTAGGTAGTCACTAAGTATTCTGTAGCAAACCTGACAGTGTTAGATGGTATTTGTGAGATACAGCAAATTTGAAAGAAGTTTTTTGCTAATGGTGTATCTTCACTTCTTTTGCCCAGTTGTATGTGCTGCCTGAACTCATACAGATAGAAAATCCAGAGGAAGCAAGCAGATAATTTTGAATGAAATTAGGTCTTTCTAAGACTTTAAGCCTCCAGAGCCCACTGAAAATCTGTGCTCAACCATCATTGCTTTTACAGCAAGAAAGATACCTTCCCTACCAAGAGATTGCTTTAGTGGGGTATTCCCTAGAAAGCCCACTATAGCCTAGCCTATATTTCATATTCCTTCTCCAACCTAAATTCTGAGGTTTTCAAACCATTTTATCAAATGTATGCACTGAAATTTGATGAAAATGTGGCTGCATGAAAAAAATATAGAACTATTTTAAGAGAAGCTTTTGGTGCTGACAAGAGAGAAACTTTCACTGTCTCATGGAAAACTGCGTGGCTGAAACTGTGACTGCAGAGAGAGAAAAGGTGGCTTGCTTTGTGGTCAGAGGAGAAATTTCCAAGCTTGCTGCTAAATGGGCTTTGGAGAAGTGAAGGTGTCTGTGGTATGAAATGATAAAGCCAGCCCTTACTATCACAGTGGCTGGATGGCAAAGGAGAAGCCCCACATTTTAATGACACTGATTTCAGGTTGGTTTAGGCACATCACATGTGCTGCATCCAGATGAATCAGTATTTCTTTTGATGGCACCCATTAAGGCACAGATTTTGAAACCTGTTTTGTCTCTTTCACAGGGAAGGTGCAAGGTATGGTGATAGATGTATGATCATGATAGGTTTGGAAGATGAAGGAGAGGAGAAAGTGTGCTGTGGGCAGGAAACTGAGCTACTTCAGCATTTCCCTTCCTTCCTGTCTCTCTTTCTGAGCTAACAGTCCATTCAGTCTGAATACAGATCTATTCTTAATGTGTTGAACTGCATTATTTAGCCCACCACTGCAAGACAAATTGTTATCCCCGGAGATAAAATTGCTAACTTGAGTTAACAGAGCTTTGTTAATCTAGAATTTCATGTATATCTTCTCTTGGATCTGTCCATTGTAGGCTCTTTGTGTTTATGAGGTATGATTTTGACACAAAGACACAAACATACACTAATAGCAGCTATTTAGCTCTTCTCAGTGCCTGAGAGAAAGCTGTCGAGGAGACTCTTGTCTTGTAAGAAGCAGTTAGAACTTGCTATTAAGTCCTGTAGTGCCTGTGTTTGCACCACATCGATCCTTTAGAAGTGAGACACTGAAGAAGCAGATCTCTATTATGCTCCTTGGCTGTGAGTAATTACTGAGAAATACAGAAAGGAATACCTGAGTGTTTTATTCATAATCTACTTAGTGGCTGCATTCCTTACTCGTGCATGGTTTGAATACCATTTGCTAGAGTGACCAGTTGAATACACAACCAGTGGCTGGCTAAAAAGATCTGCAGCAGTTAAAAATACTGTGAGGTGTGCTTGCTGAGAGAGAGATCAAATAGTCCCCTAGATGGATGGATAAGGATTACATAAAAGAGAGATTTTGCACTACTGGAACGTGTTTTTCCTACAGTATCTGTTTCTATTTTCTGTGAAATGACTTTCAATATTTAGGTTTAATTTCACATTTTGTTATAATCTCTTGGATGGGGATCACATTTGAGATTTACAGGCTGAATCAGGTTGAAATGATTCTTGATGGTATCTGGAATATTTGCAAGGTTTTAGCAGCTGATAAGGTGCAGATGAGTGCGTAATACAAATAATAGCATTTATTATCTATATTGCCATCCCAATCCCCAGAACTGTGGAGGTGGATTAGGGCTCTCCTTCCATTCAGTTTCCCCCAGTGGTGCTAAGCACCATATAAAAGAGGAAAAAAATACCCCAAACAATCCCAAATTATGTTTTAGAATGCTTGATAGTGGAAACAGGAGCAGTTTTCTTACAAGGAAATACCAGTGTGGTGAGACCCTGGTTATCAGCTGTAGCCAGTGGTGTCAGTACTCAGATATTGACATCCTGTATGTATTTATTTCATTAAATAGCACCATAAAAGATGTATTAGAAGTGAAATTTTGACAAAGAATTGGCTTTGAAGAATTGTGTGGCACTGCTTCAGGAGGGCAACCTGGAACACCCCTGATGAAGATGCTTGTTTGGCAGGAAAGTGTGGTGCTGTAGATAGAGAGGGTCAGAAATGGGAAGAGAGCAACTTATTAGTGGCTTAAGACTATTATGTGTGATAAAAATGATAATCCCACCATTCATGCTCCCACATCAAGGAGAGATGTGATGAAAGAGGCTACTAAAAGGGTTTTTGCAGTAGTGTTTTGAATGGATTATGAATGGAGCAAGACAGAGATTTACAAACAAGAAGCTGTAGTAATTGACTTGTGAGACAATAGTACACAGAGACAGGCTGTGTAGCTTTTATGTGCTGTCCTGAAGCTGGTCACTTAGTATTGTCTCTAGAGAAGGAGGGGAAGAAAGTTTTCATAATTGCTCTAGCCTCTTAGGTTTCCTGTCTTCTTCAAGCAGTGCAGTCAGTAGAGCTTTCCAGGTTGAATTCTGTATGATGCCTGATCTGCTGCAGCTGCATGGAAGCTCTGGCTACTGAGCAAAGGAACCATCATCTCACCTGACTTCAGTAAGACTTGCCATGGGCAATAAGTCTCTCTGTAAGAGTTGTTTTGTAGGATCAGGCACCAGTTTGTGGGATTCATGTCTGTCTTAATGGGAGAAAGTTCTGGTTTGCCTGTAAAACGTGGAGCATTTAAAGCTTTCTGCTTGCTAACATTTCCCTGGTTTGTATTTGTTTTCCCATAAATATCTATTCTTTCCTAAATTAGTCTATCTCCCCAGAGCAATCCTCAGCTAAATGGGAGGACAGATTTGCACCATTAGCAGTGCATTGTCTCGAAGATGAGATTTGCATTAAGGAGAATGTTTGCTGTGATGTAAGGACAAAAGGTGGTCTTGCCATATTGCCATGTTTGTCCATAATTTATGTATTTCTTCTCTGTTAGTTTCAAAGGATTTCTTTCTAGTCAGGAGTTAAATAGACTCATTCAGTGTTTACATTTATTATGTCACTAGGGCTGCAATGTTTAAACAAAAAAAAGTGCCAGATATCTTACATGCCTTTGAGTATTAAAGTGATTAAAATTACCTACATAAAAGGAGTTGCTTTATTAATTAATTAACTTGGAGAAAAAAGGCTAGTGACCCTCTGAAGGAATATCAATAACTGAAACATTAATTATGCAAATAAGAGCTGTCTTTACTGTTCATTATTCATAGTTTAACACGAAAATTGCCTTTTAAAATAATGCTTCATTCATATATTTCAGTAAATGTTTGATCTGCCTGGGCTGTCACTTGGATCTAGATGTTGAGACAAAGACTCAGCAGTGACATGGATATGGACTGAGTTCTCATTCCCTGGAGTTCTGTGTCCAGGTCACCAGTACCCAGTTCCTAATGGCTGGCCTGCTGTTTTTCTGGAGGCTTGCTCTCTGTGGCAGCAATCAATCCCTTTTTGTGAAGGAATTCTTGCAAAATTAGTGTTCAGAGAAACAGCCTTACTGCATTGCATAGGGGAGGAAAGAAGCAGCAACATGTTTGAAGAGCTTTTGTGGCTTTCTCAGAGTTTCAAACATAGCAGAGCTACAGAACCAGTCCAGCTCCAAGTCCTGTTTGAGGATGTTGAGTTGTGGGATTGTTTTTTCCTTTGGCAAGGCAGAGGAGGCAGTACCAAGGCAAGCAAATACTATGAGGAGTATCAAGTTAGACTTTGACTACTCTGAACTTATGCACTGGGTCTACTTGCTGGTCCTGTTTGCAGTTTGAAAATGGGACTGTTTGCTGCAGGTGATTTTATACAGGTTGTGAGAACACTGTCAAGAGCTCTACCTTTTTATTTTCTGAGGTGTCAGAGTGTGTTAGCAAACTCTGTTAGAGGGTTCAGGGTGGGTTTTATTCCTGTTCATATCCCTAAAGACAATAGTCAAAGGTTTCTGCTTCTTGCTCAGGTGTCTGTAAGTGTACCTACAGAGAAGAGAGAGGAAGAGCTGCCTTTTTTTATTGGCTGAAAGGCTGTGCTGCAAATAGTCTTGGTTCAGTTTCGAGTACTCGGACAAAAAGTAGTAGCTATGCAGTTCCAGAAAATCTTTTACTCTCCACTCCCTGAAGAGTACCTGCTTATAAGTGTAAGATGTTAGGATTTCCTTTTTTTTTTAATGCCCTAGATTTGCTATGCCAATAGCAGAAGGGGCTGATGAAGAAATATGTCCCCCCTTTTCCTTCGTAGGGTGATGAATTGTGGAAGTCCTGATTGAAAATTCTAATCACAGCCTTGCAGTCCTTCAGATCACAACCCTTGACAGTTGATTCACTCCTTTTCATGCCTGCTGCCTCTGACTGCTTCTGGTGCCTCTTATGCATGAGTCTATCATTAGCACACAAAGCATGATGGATGGTTGGGGTGCCCCAGTGCTTAGAACCTGGGAAATGCTTCTTTTTCAGAATCAAAGAACCTGTGTGTGACATCGTCATGAATGAGAGAAGAAAGTAGTACAGTGTTGGATGTGCCTGTTTGCTGCCTCTGTTTAGAGGGGGAAATGATGCATTATGGGGAATGTAAGTACATGTTTGGTTTTTTCACTCCTTGCTAGGGAGCAATGCAGAAAATCATGGATGTTGAACAATGCATAAGCTGAGTCTGGCAAATGCTTAAAAGTTGAAGACTTTTTGGGTATCAGAACTGTAAACACTTCCAAATTCTACTTAAAAGATCAGCCTGTTTAGGAAATCTTATAACTTTCAGTGTGATGTAATGACCAAACTGATTAGGAATTGGGTTTGGTGCTGACTGTGGATTCGATTTGCTTTTGTGGAGTCTGTTCTATAGGCCCTTTCAAAGGAAACTTTGGGAAATGTTTGCATCTTGCAAATGCTTTTATTCATCTGTGTGACTTGGCATTTAATGTTTCAGTGCACAAGACAGTTCAGTTTTGGCTTCAGTGAAAGATTGATAGGAACAATTTTCGAATGTGGTATCAAAACAAAGTGAAAATATGTCATGTTCAAATACAGAGCTCTGATGCATCATGTGGTCTTGTAATAAATGAAATAGCACTGCAAACCTGACAGATTTGTGAGGAAATGTTTTTAAATTTATAATGATTAATTTTCAAGATGAACTGCAATAAAAAAAAAACCCTGGTGCTAGTAGATACTTAAAGAAGGGAAGACAGCTTTCTGAAATGAAAACAAGCAGGTAATGATAAGGCTGCCTTCACCTCTACACTGTGCTTTCTTGAATTTGTGCAGTGAGTAAATTGATATTCTGGCTGCTGCAGCTGGCAATAACAGCTACTCATGCAAGTGTAACATCTCATGCAAATTCTGCTTCTTGCATTTGTGCTGTTGCTTTGTACTGGTTGTCTCAGAAATAGGAGTAACACAAAGCAGAGCTGAAGATTTTCTACCAGAACTGGTGATTCTCTCCAAGCTATCAAAATACAACAGCACTCTCTCTAGTGAGAAAACAGAAGTAGCTCTGTAGTTCGTTGCAAGAAAACCAAACTTTTCTGAAACTCGACACGTTCGTTCTTCTTGAGCACTTACCACTTGAAGTTTGACTTTGTTTTGCATTAGGGCAATTAAATGGAAAGAATATTGCTTGGTATAAAGGTATAAACTGATCTCTTTAAACACTGTGAAGTAGTGCTGGGTTAAAAACATGCCCTGATACCATTTATACTTAGCAAGAAGTCAGCCGTACATGCCAAGTGCTGAAGTTTTATTTGTATTGATTTTGGGTTATTTCTAACAGTAGGGTTCCTTGCTTCACTTCTTCCTTATTTCACTGTCTTTGCACAGATGCCTTGGCAGTGAACAGGTGCAGAATAGCTTTATGCACCCTTTAGTACTATGTAGTTGCTGGCAAACGTGATTTAATGGACTTAATGAGGGACCTATACACTGGCAGAGATCCTGGATCCAGTGTAAATTGGCCTAGCCCTGTTGCCCCCGTGTACCTGTTCTGAAGTAGTTTGTTCCATGCTGTTACAGAAACTGCATTAAACTGAGTAATGATTTACATGTTAATTCTCTTTGGTTTAACCAGCACTTGCTTTCTGACTTATAGATTGCCAGTTGAGGACTGTTTTAAGTAGCTAAAGGCTTTTATGTATGTACACATGTGTAGACCATCTAGTCAACATATAAAATGATACACTGAAGCAGTGACATTATTTTGCTGCTTATTTGAGCATGTTTAGCAGTTTTTCTCTCCTTGCCTGTATGTAATGGTTCTCTTGTAGAGGTAATTTCTGTGAAAAACCAAAAAGTAATGTCTCTCCCTAGCAGTTAACCTTACTGCTTCTTTACATCAAGAAACTGCATTGCTGTGAAAACATAAACCACATTGTAAGAATGGGGGTTTGTCTGTTATTCTGGTATGTTCTCTGACAAGATGTGCTAAATTCTTAATGGAGATTTTAGTTTGCCTCTTCAATTGGAGAAATGCTTTTCTTCTGAAGACTGACCATATTTTATCAGAATTTGTATGTGTTGAACTCTTCTATTTGTTGATGGAGCAGCTTGTACACACCCTGTTGCTCAAAGCAGGGTTTGTGTACTTGAAAGTCTTGTTAAGGAGACTGCATGGTCAGAAAGTTGGCCATGTATGTGCCTAATGGAAATTGGTGGGGGAAGGAAAAGTGCCAAGAAAGCTACATTTCCATCCTGCTCTGGCACTGCTGGAAGGGAGTTAAGTCATTTTTGCAATAGGTAATTCAATATGGGGGCTTCCTTTTTTAACTTGTGTCTTGGCAAAAGAAGGCAGACTGATCAACAGAGACATTGTCAGATTACACATGAAGTCAAGATTTGTACTTCCCCAAGGAAAGTGTGGATTCTGTATAGCCCATTCACAGTCTAGTATCAGACTTCATTAAATATGAAAAACGTGATCCATAATAAAAGTGAGAGAAATGTATTGGTATGTTCATCTTTTTAAGCAATAATCAGTGTGAATTGTCTGAAACGATCTGGACTTCATGTTAATACCTAGTGAGAAAGTGGAAAGGCTCTACAGACGTATGGTACTTTAATTAATGGGGGCAATATTAAGCTTTGAAAGTCCTCCAGAGCTTTTGTCTCTGTTGGAGCATTCTGTGTGCTGTGAATCTTCCCTAATAGTTAAGGCAAATGAACAAAAATAGCCTTTGGGCTATTTTGTTGCACTGTGTTGTTGGGGAAAGAATTAATCCTGTGCCATTTTGCATTTGCTGTCTGTGAATCAAACTGTGAGAGCTAATTTAAAAACTTTCACACTTGGCTTGAATGAGGACTGCCAGTGCTTGGAGAATGTTAAATTGAACACAATTAACTCCAAGTGGGCTAGCTTAGATATACCCATCAGCCTCAGAGTGCCCAGGCTTAATGACTGCTCTGATAAACCAACACAGAGGTTACAGAAAAGAAGCTGAAGGCATTAAGTTGCTACTGAAAACTTACCTTGAATAGAATAAATCCTTGAAACCAGAGTAGTTTGTATGCCAAAGGGTAAGGAGCCCTGTTGGCAGGGAGGTATTGAGGTCCTGTGGAAGGTTAGATACAGCATCTGTGAAATAGAAACAGAACAACTGATGAACCTGCAAAGAAATTGTAAAGACATAAATAATGTTGGTATTTTTAAGTGTAATACATGGTAATAGCTATAAATTACTGTTCATGGTCTCTGAAGTAGTTGGATATTACACTGAGGGTGGTGAAATGCTGTCCCTTCTTGCCCAGAGAGGTGGTAGAGGAACCATTCCAGGTCAAGTTGGACAGGGCTCTGAGCAACATGATTTAGTTGCAGATGTCCCTGCTTACTGCAGGGGGGTTGGAATAGGTGACCTTTACAGGTCCCTTCCAGCCCAAACCATTCTATGATTCTATCATACTTAAAGAAGAGGCAGCTGGTATAGCTGTGGTACAGTGAAGTCTTGGAGTGTTTTAGGGAATGGTGACTGCAGTGGTGCTAGTATTTTAGTTTGGAGAAATAATGTATTGTTGAAGTTAATCTTTTGAATCAAGTCCTGCATCAACCTGTAATGGGGACATGACATCCAAACTTGATCAAGTGAAATTCCATGTTTGGTGTAGGGAGTTCAGAGTATCTCTTAAACTGGATGTGAGCAGATCTCTCAGACTGCATATGCTCTAAAGCTGGGGATTTTAGGAAAAGCAGTGAAGAAGAAAACAATGCAGCTGAAGTTGTGGGAAGAGTCATCTACAATGACTTTAGCTGCTACTCTAAATAAAATGCCTCTTTTCTTGGGAGATGGGATGTTTGTCAGTCACAGGGGACTGTGGCTTTTGGGATAGCATTTTTCCATGACAAGGTCAGAAAATGTGCTTGGAGCTCAATCAAAACCCTGGTTTTTTTGTTTTGTTTTGTTTTTGTTTGTTTGTTTGAGAAGACTGTCTGCCAAGTTTGATCTTCAGGTGCTGTCTAAGGTCTTGGCTCAAGTTATTCCATGAAGATTGTATTAAGTGACCACTGGTGTTCCTAGTGGAGAGAGACCCTGGTGGTGGATGGAAAAGAACTGAGTCTGTAAGGTAGCATTTTACATGTCATCCACTCCTATGTGAGCAACAGAAATTGTGCAAATAGCAGCAACCTTTTAAAGCATTTTTAGTTAAGGAACCTAACCATAAGCACTATTCACATTTAATACATTTACAGTGGGTAGCATCCAGTCAGAAACTTCCATTAGTATTGTGTGCATGATTGCATACATTTATGAGTGAATTTGTGTGTGTGTGTGTGTGTGTGTATATATATATATATGTACACTATTAGTGTATGCAGTGTTAAAGCATATAGTAATTCAAAAAGAAATACTGAAGCAGTTTCATTATTCATGTAAATATATTCATCAGAAGACTTAAAATTAATGGAAAAAAAAAGGGGAAAATGATGCCATTTGACATGAGGAATCTAGTTTGAACTGTAGTATATACACAATCTGTGTTTTTGCCTTTCCTTTCTTGAAATTGCTGCCTGAAATATTATAGTGGCATGCAAAGGTTTTGCATTAAGTTTTAATTTTAAATTTAATTTGCCTGAATGCTGTCAGAATATTTTTAAGTAGACAGTAAAATTGGAACATAGAATCATAGAATCATGAAGGTTGGAAAAGACCTCTAAGATTGCTGAGTCCAACTGTTAACCTAACACTGCCAAGTCAAACTTGGTAATATTTGGCACGCCATTTCTATAGAAAGTTACAACTGGACCTCCTGTTTCTCTTTCCTGTCCTCTGCCAACCTGATAGCCTTTTATGAGGACATAACCAGGTGGATAGATGAGGGTAGAGCAGTGGATGTGGTTTATCTTTATTTTAGTAAAGCATTTGACACTGTCTCCCACAGCATCCTTGCAGCTAAACTGAGGAAGCCTGGTCTGGCTGATTGGGTAGTGAGGTGGATTGTGAACTGGTTGAAGGACAGAAGTCAGAGAGTTGTGGTTAATGGGATGGAGTGTAGTTGGAGGCCTGTGTCTAGTGGAGTCCCTCAGGAGTCAGTACTGGCACCAGTACTTTTCAATCTATTCATTAACAGCCTGGATGAGGGAACAGAGTGTGCTCTCAGCAAGTTTGCTGATGACACTAAACTGGGTGGAGTGGCTGACACACTGGAGGGTTGTGCTGCCATTCAGTGAGACTTAGAGAGGCTGGAGAGTTNCTTCTGAGGAAAGGCTGAGGGAGCTGGGTCTCTTTAGCTTGGAGAAGAGGAGACTAAGGGGTGACCTCATCTATGCTTTTAAATATGTGAAGGGTGGGTGTCAGGAGGATGGGGTCAGGCTCTTCTCAGTGAAGCCCAGTGACAAGACAAGGGGCAGTGGCTGTAAGCTGAAGCACAGGAGGTTCCATGTGAATACAAGAAAAAATTTTTTCCCAGTGGGGGTGCCAGAGCCCTGGCACAGACTGCCCAGAGAGGTTGTGGAGTTTCCTTCTCTGGAGATACTCAAAACCTGTCTGGACATGCTTCTGTGTGACCTGGTCTAGGGAATCCTGCTGTGGCAGGGGGGTTGGACTAGATGATCTTTCGAGGTCCCTTCCAACTCCTAATGTTCTGTGATTCTGTGACAGTCTTCTTTGAGAGGTAGTAACTTCTGCCAGACTCATATCACATACTGCTGAAGTAACTTTTGCAGGAGCAGGTGTTGAAAGAATGCAGCTTGCATGCTGAATTCAAGAAGACACTGCAATATGGTTGTGGCACACCTGTGTTGCCTCTCTTTCCTGTGTGTTATTGCATACATGCATAGAAATGTAAATTGCTATTACAGAGCCAAGCACATCAGTAAAGAAATGTTGAATTTAGGGTTGTCCAGATGGGAGATAACTGAAGGCAAGGTTCTGTGTGCAGTCACATAGTAAGTTTTCTTTCTGCATTAAGTCTTTGTAGAAAAGAACAGATCTGTACTGGAGGATCAAAATAAGTTTGCATGATAAAGACAGTAGGAAGCCTCCTTGCTTAGTGAGCAAGGTAGGAGGAGGAGGGGATGATCTCCTGCCTCGGGGCATCAGGATGAGGTCTTGGAGATTGAACTGTATGTGTCATTGCTTTTGTTATGTGGCATGCAAGATGTCAGCTCCAGCAGATGTATTTTTGGTTTGGTAAAGTTATAAGGAGCCAGAAAGAGAATTTGTAATGGGAAATGTCAGGCAACTCTAACAACACATGTTGTAATTAAAGCAAATTACATCATCAGTAACCAAAAGAGCAAAATCTCTACAAAAATGACCAAAGAGACTAATAAAATTATTGTAAGAAACATTAGTTTTGACTCAGATTTTGTTGTTGTGTTTCCAGCTACTGTATTGTGCATTTCAATGAATGGATTACCTGAGTTAATGCATTAAATAGCATGCTACGTGTGGCTACACAGTAGCTACAATTCTTCTGTGTGCTTATGAGCTAGAAGCAGAAAGTGTTTTCTGTGACTGTGGTTGGAAATAAATCCACAAAACTGTTATAAGCATAATTTTTAAAAGAAGCAATAATTTTAGACATTGAACCCAACTTTGCTGAGCTGATATCAAGATGACAATTTATTTTTTTTCTTTTTAATTAACTTTATTGCTAGGCACTGTTCTGGGCTGTTCTATGCTGTTACTATTACCAATGTAATAATCAGTAATCTGCCTTTCTCACTGTTTTTGGGAAAATATATCTGAAGATGGAACCTCTTATTAAAATTAAAAAATACATTCTATCTTGGGCTTTAAAAAAAAAAAATCTAAGTTGGATGAAGAATTCACAGCAGATGATACTGTGGAAAGGTTTTGCAAGAGGAGGGCAATCAAGTAGGGATAATTAGAGTTACTATTTAAATATGCAGAAAGCAAAAAGCTTATCTGGAAA
Source organism: Galbula dea (assembly GCA_013399015.1). NCBI lineage: Eukaryota > Metazoa > Chordata > Aves > Piciformes > Galbulidae > Galbula > Galbula dea. Next base: position 821,989 of record VWZX01006715.1, read on the forward strand.
AGCAGAGTGGAGTTATAACAGCGTTAAGACTAATGTAAGAATGATTTGCAAGCAATAAAATCACATCTCCCTGACTTTGTAAGTACAAAATAATAAGCAATATTTAATAATGGAGACTGTAATAGTCTGGGTTATAAACCTAGTGGTATGTGATTTTACCATTAGCTCTTACCTGAAGGGGACAGATTGGTTTAATGCTGATAGAGTTGAGCTGTGTGAGGATTACAGGTATTTGGAATGTGTGTGCAGTAAAGGACAGGAGTAATTGCTCAAGATAATCTCCTAGCAGTTAACTAAGAATAATGATGTGAGGTTGGTGGGACCTCTGTTCTTTGGTTTTACTTCTTCCTCCCAATCAGTCTGAATGTGTGAAGGCTTGTGAAGGAAGGAGATGTGACTCTTACTGTTGATGAGCTTTAAAAGCTTTGGTGAAGAACAGAAGAATGTGCTGTTAAGAACAAATTTCTCCTTGGCAGAGAAATGGGTAGGATGGTCTTCAAGTTCTTAATTAATCTCTGATTTTTGTAGCTCTGTCATTATTTTCATTAATTAATTTGAATGGGTAACACAAACATCACACTTCTTCCAAAATTAATATTATCACTTCCTGCTGTTTAGTCTGTGTAACTGGAAAAAAACAAACCCACCCAAAATGTTGAAGTGACACACAGGCAATAGCGTCACTGAACACACATTTGTTTAAGTGGCTTTAATTGGACATCATCTAGTCTCATCATGTTATACTTAGAGCCTATCTGATTTCACAAGCTAGGTAAGGCCAGGCCTGCCTAGTGCTGGGCATCATGAGGAAGTTCACAAGGAGCTGCTGGAAATGCTGTAATTGAGGAGCTGGCATTCTTCCTTGAGGCATGTGGCTGCCAAGGGTGCCCTGCTCAAAGGAGAAAGGGAACTGGGGGCATGACCACTGATAGTCATTTGAGTTCCTATAGCCCTTTCACAAGGGCATGGGTGCTTAACCTAGTGACCTGTGGTCTGGTTTGGGTTAGAACAGAACTAATTCTGTTCAGTGATTTACTTCTAAGGTAAAGCTCCTCTAAGAAACTGCACTTTCTGAAACTAACAACATGTTTTTGCAGAGCCTGCCTGCTTCTAGCAGTGATAAGACCTAATGTTTAGTTCTGCTACCGGGGATTGGTATGCAAAGCAAGGTCACTGCTGAATCTGGTGTCTCACATTGGGGGGTGCAGGGTAAAGGCTGCACCTTCAGGGAGGGGCAGACAGGGCAGGTGACCCTAAACTGATAAGCTAAATATTCACAGAATCACAGAATCATTACGGTTGGAAAGGACCCTCAAGATCATCTAGTCCAACCGATAGCCCTACACTACTCTTACCCCTAAAATTCCATTCCATATACATCATATTTTATATAAAACTGAGGGTCAGATCCTTCTTCTTCCCTCTTCTTCTCCTGTGCTTCAGTGGCTGTCATCTGAAGAGAACTCTCTCTGTTCTGCCCTTGATCCTGATCCATAAGTTCCTCCATCCAGTACCAGGATCCAACCTCTGAGCCTGACTCTCATCTGCTGCTGAGGCCTTCTGCAGTATCCGTGGGGATGGTGATGTGGTTACCATCTGGGGGGTTTGGTTTTGGTTTTGTATATATATCATTTATTAATATTATTATCATTAGAGTAGTTTTCTTTTCCAGTCCTCAAGTCTCTCTCTCTCTCATCCCCTTTCCCTTCCCATGGAGGGGGAAGATAGGGCAGTGTCTGTCATTGGGTTGGTGGTTGGCCCAGCCCTGACCCTTGACGTCCTGGCTACCTTCCAAGTGGAGTAATTAATTGTGTTACTAAATTCCCTCCCACTTTTAATTGGATTATATATTCTTCACCTTTTGGTTTTAAACTTTGCTGGCTACCCAACTGGTTTTCAGTACAGCAGCGTCATTGTTTCAGATGAGGTTCTGTTATCCCTGAATCAAATGTGCATGGTTTTAAGTGTACCAGGTGTTTCGGGAGAGCAGTGTACTTCTATTGTTAATCGATTTTGTTTGCTGTACTGGAGTACACTCATTTGATGGTGAGCCCTCAAGCTCTCTCACCTTACAGGCCTTGCTGAGACTGTATAATCAAGGACAGTTTATAAAAATATTTTAGATCTTCCCTGCATCCAGGAACCCCTCTGTTTGCCTGTGCATGCAACTTTCATCTCATTTGTGTAGTCAGTGAAATCTAGGGCATCGCTGGAACTTCAGTCTTCAGCATGTGTTCAAATGTTCACCTGATCACTGAGATTGCTTAGTGCTTTGCTGAAACAAGCTTGTAAACAAGGGCATCTGTGCTGCAGCTCCTCTAAAATATGGCTTGGTTTCTGGTCTGCTAGTAACTTCTGTTCAGGTACCAGTGCCTAAATAATTGGTTTTTCAGTGTGTGTTATTGCACAGTGTTTCAAAACCCAGGCTGCACTGTTAATGCATGGTGTGATTCTGCAGAAATTTTAATTAATGAATGGGGGTATCCAAAAGACATAGGAAGTAATGAGTGCATAGATGGTTTAAATCTGAGAAGTTAATTAGTGGCCAGTCCAAATCTTTGATATAGATAAAATTTGGGTTAGTTCACTTGAATCACCTGGCCCTAATGATACCTAAATTGAGAACTTGGGAGCACCACTGGCCTATGATGACAATATGTTTTGCCCTGCATAAAATGGAATTTATATTAGTCAATTCACATTAGCCAAGTCTTAATTCTGTGTCTGGTTGGATTTAGTTGCACTCTGCTGACAGAGCTCCATTTGGCTTTTTGTTTGACCTGGATATATGCATCTTTCTTAGTGCTGTCAATCTTCTTTTATCTTGGCTCAGTGTACTCCTGTTACTGAAAATCCAAGATCCGTAGCCCTTTATTGAATTATAGAGTATGCTTCTTGTACCTGTAATATTTACCTTTGGGCATTAGGGCTTTTTTTTTTTTTCCCCTAGAAAATAACTTGGTAAAGGCTTTTGTGACAGTATCTTATTCTAACCATGCTGAAAACTCTTGAAAAGAGAAAAGAAAAAAGGTAACAGACACTCAGGAAAGTCTTTAAGAAAAAAACCCAACAACTAGTGGTAATGAACACATCTGCATTTTATGTTATTTTAAATTAAGGAGTATGTTTCTTGTAAGCAATTGAACAGAAATGCTTTTAAAAAGGAGGATCCCACTTGTGTTATGGACTGTAGATGCTTTCTGTAGCATCCTGTCCCTTTTCGCTGTGTTAATTCTAGAGGACTTCTTTAAACTGACATAAAGCCTTCTCGTTGTGGACTTGATTTTGTTGGTATGCAAAGAGGGGAGGGTAAAACCAGCATCCTGTCTCTTTCATCCTTCTGGATGAGGATTAATCATGATCCCAGCTGCAGAGTAATGCAGATCTTAGCTGCTGGGGTGGAGAGGGGGAAGGGGGACAGGCAGTAGGGAGAGGGGAGGACGTAGGCTTTCTTTCCTTCCACATCCCTTTCCACGCTCAGAAGCACTGTGTTTAGCAGAGGAGTTGCAAGAAGCAGATTCTCAGCAATTGTTTTCAGTCTTTGTGAAGTTAGTGGATCCCATTGTATTTCAATTTATGCTTGCTGTCTGCCAGAAGCGTTCCTTGACTTCATGTGCACTGTCCCTGTACCACGGGATACAGCAGAGCTCTGTCCTCACTATATGAGAGCAGTTCATATTAAATAAAGGCACAGATTTGCTGTTGCCCCAACTTGCTTATTTTTTTACTAATTAATTTTTCATGCACCTTACATTTTTTGCCTTTAATCACAAGGAATGCATTCAGTTTACCACACACAAACCATTTTTGCAGGGCTTACTTGTTTTCTTGGTGATGCATTGAGCAATGGATACTAAAATGCTGCTGACTTCAAGGTACACAGATTTAGCCCAGTGACTTTTACTCTCTCTGTAGATAGCCCTTAAATGCCTTGCAGGTCAGCTGTTTTTGAAATGGATAAAAGTGTGTTAATTCCTTCAAGGTAAATCAGAAGGATTATGACATCTAGGAAGACGAAGCTGCCAGACAGCTCATGAGCGATATAAGTAGGACTGACCCAATAGCATCTCTAAAGCTTCCAATAAAATTGCCTGAGGAGTCTGCCAAGAAGCCAGATGCTGCTGCTGGAAAAATACCTTCTGTAGCTTGGCATTTGTCCTGTAATTGCTTCCAAGAGAGAATAAACTGTAGCATGACAGTAGAAGGTGAATGGTTCCTCACTGCATGATACTTGCTGATTTTTAAAAATGGTTAGAAAATAAGCATGGTTTTGTGAAGCTTTACCACTTGTGCAGGTCCATCTACTGCTTCAGCTCTTTAAGAGGGCCACTTCTGAATAATCAAGAGCATATTTTTTATTTTTTTCTCCCCTGTCATTTTAGCCTGGCAGTGGCTTGATATTTTTGTTTTTCTTTTAAGTAATTCCTTTTGCAGGGTCCCTAACCTGATCACTTAGGCTTTGATTCTGTAAGTGTATGATGTGGTCATGTAGCCCTCTCTAGTTTGCATGGTTATAGCATAGTGAAGACCTATGTGTTACCCTGTATGGATATTTCTCTGAGTGGAATTATGATGTAGAAAACAACACCTGGAAGCCTGACTTCTGGGAGGTGCCTTTTCCCTTTTAGAGTGGTTAACCATTCTTACTAATCTAAAGCAGAGGCATTTGTGGAGCAGTGTGTAACCTAATCAGATACAAGGCACTGCATTCACAGATGAGATGACAACAGATAAATGAACTCAAGAAAATTATTTATGGTTTGAAATTTCTCCAGTACAGACTAGCAGCCATTCTCAAGTATTTCTGTTTGGTGTTGCTCAGAACTCTGCCTGCTGTTCATCTTAGCAGTCATGTGGCATTACCTTCATGAGTGACACTGCTGGTTTGGAGAATGGAGTATTGAAATAGAATTGTCAAAAGTATTTCTGTAGCTAAAACTCATTTACTAGACTATTGAAAGTATTGATATTTGTTGGTTGTGGACCAGCCAAGGTAAAAATAATTTTTTTCTTGTGTGTGTAAGTTCATACTTGCAGTCCTAGAAAGCTTTCTGCTTTTTCTCCTTTGCTCTGCTAGTTAATGAACTTTGGTAGAAGTCTGGTGGTTGGTTTTGGTGTAATAAATCAAAAGTCTGTTCCCAGCAAGGTGAAGTCCTCTGATTAGTTTTCCTTAACTGTCAGGGAACGAGGGCTGAGTGTTGAAAAATAGCAGTGAATAAAGATCCTGGCATTGGGTTTTTTTTTCCTGGTGGCTGGCATTGGGAAAGTTTGCTTTGCTTTGCTGTAACGTCAGGAAGCATTCAGAAAACTGAAGGACACGATGTGTAGGTTAATTTAGGTGACTGAGTTAAGTCTCCAAGGAACCTGAAAAAGTTGGTGCAAAATTCACATACTTGAAGAAGGCCAGGGTAAAACATTGCTTCTGAGTTCTACTCCAGATTTCAAAGTACAGCTTAAGTTGGATCTTGTGTAGGTATTGTGCTGTAGTTTATATAAAGTGAGTGAGAGGGTGAGCCCTAGTTCAGTCTCACATGCAATATTATTAAGAAAGTAATCTTGAAATTCAAAAAAAAAGCTGAATTAAAATATTTCTGTAAAGAACAGGAGATGAGTAAGTTGCCTTCAAGTTACTGTGCCACTTAAAAACATGCTGAGCTGTCCAGGATGTGAGACATTTAATTCCATAACCTTTTCTTCCCATTAGAAGGCGCAGATTCTGATTGTGAGGAATTTGCATTTAAATATAAAGCATGGTGTCTCTGACATTGCTTTTACCTTCTCCCTGGTGATGCTTCTGACTGCCTACTTCTCCCTTTCATTCAGTCTGATTGCACCACTGCACTTTAGTAATCATTTAACAGCTCTAATTACAGAATACTGTGATCCCAACTGTGTACTTTGTCCTTTTTCCCCTTCTTGGTCTTCACTCTGTTTCTTTGGTGTCGAGAGGATCGCAAAAGAGCTGTTCTTTCAAAGACCCTGCTTTGGTAAGGTACAGGTTTGCATTTTCTTGTTGCTTTCAAGTTAATGACATTGAATTTTAGATATATAGAAGGAGTTGGTTGGTCTGGTGGTGTTTACATCAGTCACGCTGGCATAACTTCACTGACACTAATGCAGATACACCAGCATAAAATTGGTGTAACTCCAACTCCATTAAAATCAATGGAGTTACGCCAGTATAAGTCAAATGTAACGCTATTGATTTTGTGCTGGTGTGACTTTATTGACTTTAATGGAGGTAAGGCAGTTTGCAGTTAGTGGAACTCAGGTCACAGTCAGGCTGTGCCTGGGTAGCATTTGTAGCAGTTGAGAGTTTTGTTTCTTGTTTGTTCTTACACCACCTTATCAGAAATTCTTTTTCTTGTCTGCTCCAAGGTCAGCAATGGAGCAATCTGGGTAGAGGAGAGTCCTGGTGTGATGCAATTCATATAGGAAAAGCATTTAGGTAATTTGTTTTCACTGTGAGCACAGGGAATCTGTAGTCCAATCTGAACAACTCTGTGTTATCTAGTAACATAGCAGCCTCTCAGCATCAGGGGAGTGATGCCCAGTTTTTAAGCTGGTTTGTTCAGTGGCAGTGCTTTAAATTATTAATTATTTTTTAGGTAGTAGTTTTGCATCTTGGAGCAGAAAAATATTCTTAAAGGAACAGATTATGTTGTATTTATTACCCCCAGAACCCTGAGGGTTTGTTACTGTCTTTCACCTCCCTGGGCTAGACTTGCCTTCCCTTCTACACAGGAAGAGGAGATGCAAGCAGGAGTTTGTGTATCGCTGCCTTCTCAGGGTCCAAGAGGGTTGTCCTGGGAAATCTGTGTGTGTCTAGCCTTTGCCAGGACTGACTTGTTTCATTTAAGGCTGCAGAAGCACTTGTCCAGCAGACTTGCATCCTTTCTTATGGAATTGAAGGCATGCAGTGTTGCCACAAGTATTTTTAATAACAATTTTTATTTTGATTTCTAGCCTTTTAATTTTCTCTATCAAAAAATTTGGGATTTGATTCTGTCTCCTCTAGTCTTGCAAGACTCCTGAAAGCAATGCTACTCGCATTGCTTGATGGTGCTCCCAGGCCTATACCTAGCTCAAGGAAGAGGTAGGTGTTAATAAAACCTATGGAAGGGATGTTAATTATGAGTTCACAGACTTAAGCTGATACCTGGTTGCTGGAAATCAGACTCTGAGACCAACTGGAGGGAACACAGCCTCAGTGGCTGGCAATAGAGCAGAACGGGGAGAGCAGTGAGTCCTGGGTTCTCAGTGCTGGGTGGGGTTTTTTGTTTGTTTTGGGTTGGATTGTTGTGTTGGTTTGTTGTGTGGTTTTGGGTTTTTTTTTAAGTCTTGACACTGTGGTTATAGAAATTCTTTTAAGAGAATGAATTTCATGAAAGTATGGAAGGAAGGGGGTTGGACTTGATCTTTCTAGGTCCCTTCCAACCCCTAACATTCTATGATTCTATATTTTTCTGTTGGTCTTTAGCTCAAATCTAGCAGTTTTTCTTAAAAGTATCTGAATTTCCTTCCTCAGAGATTGAGCTCCATCATGTAGCTTTTCCTGAATGCAGAATGTCATACTTTGAAAGTATATTTCAAAAATCCTGTCACAGTGGGGATGCTGTGCTCTGGCTTGCCTTTGTTTCTAGAATGCTGTCCGCCATAATATAAACTAGAAACTGTGATATTGAAATGAAATGTTAGTAATTTCCCATTAAAAATGTTGATGAAATCGATTCATTCCCCTGCAAAGCATCTTTTTTAATCCAGTCAGCGTTTTTTAGTGAGTAGAAAATTCACAGCACTTCTGGTGAATAATTGGTGAGGTGGAGTGGAGTATTCACTGCTACATGGAGTGATTTCCAGGAGGAATTTTAGTAATTATTCCTGCTGTCATTGGAATACTAATAAACATCTTAGTTTGGAAGTATTTTATAGGTCAATATTTTGGCAAGATGCTCTCCTAGTGGTAATTCAGCTTCAGTGGTGCTATTTGCACCACCTGAGGAACTGGGTAGCCTGCCTGAAAGATACCCTAGAGATGGAATAATGAAGCATATTGTAAACCACAATAGATGTAATAAAATGTGTTATTGGCCTTAGTTACATGTAGGATTTTTAAAAACAAGCTGCTTGTTTTCAGGAGGTAAGAGGAATATTTTATAAATGCAACTAAAGAAATAGCAGCTATATACAATGGAAATTAAATGTAGTCTGAGTACTAAGTAGTTTTCCCATGTCAGAAGAATTAAAAAGGGCTAATTGGGAAGTATTGTTCTGCTATCTCACTAGAGGCATAGTACAGACAGCATAATAAAGCCCATAAATCTCCTCCCTTTATCTTAATATATAGAAGACCAGAGGTGGAGGGGAGCACTTGCTCATTTTAGAGCAAATAAAACAGAGTATGAAATACAGAGGCAGTTGGCAGTCTTTGCAAGCTGTGTGACTTAGGGAGGTAGGAGGAGGACGAAGTGAGGTGCTGGGTCTCAGAGGAGTGTTTGCAGTTTGCAAGGGGTGTTTGAAGAGCTAAACTGGGCACTGAGCTAAACTGCCTGTCTGCTGAGGGTGTGATTCTTTGTGCAGGATCTCGGTTTGTGCACATGAGCAGTAAGTGTCCTTTCACATTTACAGGCTACAGATACCAGTACAAAAGATGCAGGGGAAAACAGTGGTTGAAATGCCATGCCATGACAGAGTAATTTGGCTTTGTCTCTAGAAACAGGTTATTGTGCTGTGGGCAAATGACAAAACCAGAGAGGAGGGATTGGGCACATGCAGCAGTCTAATGGAGATTGTTTTCCTTTGCAGGCCAGCCAGAATTTTAATGCATGGCTTAGATCTTGCTGCTAAACACGTTGTTACAGAATTTGCTTTAATGAAGTCTCTACACAGGCATCTTCTCTTGTTTGCTTTTCTTCATTTTCTCCTCTGTGTCAGTATCTTAAGCTCTTTTACCTTGGAATCCCCTTTTGGTGCTTCTTCCTTATGTGCCTCATGATCTGAAATATTTGGGTGACTTTTGGGCCAGTCCCTTGCGTTTCAGTCTGGAATTAGTGCAGTGCCTTCTGTAAACGATTCATCTTTAATACCATAGTAGCTTCCTGCAGGATGTTCACAAAACCTGACCATTAGGGAAATGAACTGATGAGTACAGAATATTGTGAGCAGCTCCAAAGGGTTTCATGGTCTTTTCTGTCTGGAGGCTATAAAGGCCACTGGTGGCCAGGATGGATTTTTCCACCATCTGTTGGTGTGCGATCCCACTGAAGTTCTGTATTAAGCTTTGTGATTAGATGAGAAGTTGATGAGTAACATTTTTTTCCCTGGATGGTGGTCCTTTGCCTTTCAGCTGTTTTCAGTTTTCCAGCATCACAACCCATGTAAAATAATCTTGTCACTTAGATTTTGCCCTTTTAATATGTTTGGGCTTTGGTTAATACTTGCAAAATCATGAGGATCATGAGCGTGCCCTTACAGATGATTATATTGTGTGCTTTGGAGGAAAGGACATGGATTGCAAGAGTTCAGAGGTACAAAAGCAAGAGCTAAGGATGGTAGCATGGGTTTTGTTTTGTCAAACCAGGGTTTGGGAAGTAGCAGCCTCTTGTCAAATCCCATTTTGGGGCTGTGGAGAACTTTAAATACCTAGAGAATGCCAGGGCTTAGTTACAAATCCTTTTTAAGACTGCTTTTCCTTTACATAAGTAGATGGAAACTGGTTTCAGGGGAGCAAACTTCTTAAGTTTTGAAGCCCTGTGGAAAATGAATAAATTAATCTATTTGAAAGTCAGAGGGGAAGTGTTACGATTGTCTTGTCTGACCTCCTTCATAACTCAGGCCCGGGGAAGGCTCCTAATAACCCCTTCATGAGCTTGCTCAAGCATGGTTGAATGATTTGACAGAAATTGTTGTTTTACAGATGCATGGGGGAGAGCATGTGACTCATTTCCCTGCATATAAAAGGTCCAACCTGTGTTAATCCTCACTGCAAAGTGAATTTACAAAAATATTTCTTCACAGAGGCTTTAGGTTTTATGTTGGCCTAGAAGTAATACAGAATGCAGGCGTAAGGCTTCTCTTGGAATTAAAGGCAGTTAATTCCAGAATGCTCTGATTGTGTTCCTGTTCCAGCCACTTAATAAGGGAACAGGAAATGTCAGTATTTTGTTAAAATGAAGAGCTCTGAATCCTCTTTAGGAAAAGCTGAGGCATGCACATAACATTGTAATAGCTGGAACAGTAACAAGGCACACAAGAAGATCGTTAGAGTGGATATGTGGAAGATGATGGATTCTTCATTATTATTATTTTCTTTTAAATGCAGCTAACAAAAATTTGTCTTTAGAGCAGGGAGAGAAATGTGGCAGAAGTGATCAAAGGAAATAGCATCTCATTGATAAAACACACGCTGCAGTACTTCCCACAGTTGGGAGACAGTAGTGTGTAACAACGGTGACCTAGATTGGAGGAGACAATGAAAGCTGTTGCACTGAAGAGCAGATTGACTGCCATTCTCATCTGGGTAATAACCAGCTGAAATATGGGCAGTATGGGAGAGTTTACTAATGTCACTTACATAAAGACCTACACTTTTGGAGGAACTGTCTCTGTAGCAAATGCAGTTTGAACTATAGCTTGCAGCTGACAGATGTTTATGTGCTCCTTTACAAAGATACCTACTACTTTATTCAAGGATCTATGAGCCTGCAAGAGTGTGGCCTGATTAGGTTTTAAAGTAAATCAATATGTGAACCTGTCCAAAAACAGACATGCATTTATTTGAAAAAATATTATTCAGTGAAATAGCCTCGAGGGGATATAGGTTTTCTGGAGAGTTTCAAATGAGATAGCAGTCATATGTTGTTACTTTAAAATATTCAGTGGCATTCAGATGGTCTGATTTCAGCTTCCTGTTGGCAGTAGCTGGAAACAGGAGATGACATTCTTGGTGCTTTGTACTCACAGTAGTCTTCTGAGACATTAAAACTTGCTTAACTCTTGAACCTGGGGGTATTTTTTTTTCTTAGTTTTCATTTTGTTATAAATGGACTTACTTTAAATATTTTCCTTTTGTTAAGTGGCTCATGTTAGTTAGTGGTTCTTGTAAAGTTAAGGCATTAACCCTTAGGTAAACACAAACCCAAATTCTAGAAGAATAAACTGTCAATCCAGCTGTGACTTGAGAGATCCTTTAAGTAAGTGCCATTGAGCTGTAAAGACTGATGCATCCCTACTGTGCTGTAAAACTAAATATTATTAAACTGGGTTGTGTGCAGGGGGAGGGGAAAGAGAGATGGGGGTTGTGAGGGACATCTGTTCTCTGTACTGCTTTTCTCCCTGTTTGCTGGGGGCATTTCAAGCGTAAGTGACAGGCAACTCCATCGATGGTAGGGTGAGGTGGGTACCTTGCAGCACAGTGAATGTGTTGCTCTGTGCTGGGGACAAGCAGTCACTGCATGGGGCATCCCACCGTGACCATGTCTGAGGGAGACATCCCCCTTTCTGTGGACCTGGCCAAAGAGTGCTTCAGATCCTGAAAGAATGTCAGTTTGGGGGCTGTTATGCTGTTCTTTTTCTCTCTGTGATCAACCTACATTTGTTTTATCTTTTCCTGCTCTTTTCTTTACCAAGAATATCAGGCAAAATGCTTTTGGTTGATTCAGGTGTTCCAAGAAGGTATAAGTAGGAAGCACTGCAACTTTGATCTGTGAGTTGCTTTGGTTTTCCTCTTTTTTTTTTTTTTTTTTTTTTTTTTAAAAAGTGNTTTTTTTTTTTTTTGCTATGCAAAGCTTGCTCAGACTCCATAGAGGAGGAATAGTGAATTTTGTATTTCAACATCAGTCCAGCAGATTTTGAAAAGCTATCTTTGAATATTCTGTAATACATACATAGATTTGAAGAGCTTGTTAAAGCCTCTGACACACTTCAGCAATATTAAATAACTTCAGATGGTGCATGGCAGTGTAATGTTACTGAAGCATATTAAAATGGTAGAAGAGCCTGGATTTGAAAGTACTAGTGGCTTCACAGCCCTTACTGTGAAAAGTGATTTTAAACTGTCAAAATTACTTCACTGTTTGCAGTGTGTTTTTTTCTGAGATGACAGAGAAGGGACGCTAGTAAGTAACTAAAACTGTAGTTAATCTCTGGCCAGCTAACCAGCTGATGTGCTGGGTTAATTTCTGTATTAAATGCTTATTTAATAACTGGGCAGCTGTTCAGACAGGCCAGATGGACTTCACTGTAATTGTGCTAATAATGAGAACTTTTTCACCAAAAGAAAGGGCAATAAGAAGGTGCATTTAGCAAAGGAGCATCATGATGAATGGCTTCAGGACAATATGGTCCTCTGCCCTTGGCAGACTGCCTGAAGTATGTGGCTCATCCTTCAAAGCAAGAAGGACCAGCAGTAAGAGTTGGAGTAATGGTTCATTCTTTGTGTGGCTGTTCATGCTTTATGTATTCTTTGCCTCCACAGCCCATACCTGCCCAGTCCAACTTGCAGCCTTACAGCCTCCTTTGTACTGCTCCAGCACCTTTCTGCAGTTGCTGCTCAGGGGTCACAGCCACTGCATTGGTGTATTCCCAACAAACATGTTATGTCAAGCTGTAGCTTGTTCCCTGAATGTTATTTTTTTTGTTGCCTGCTATCCCACTTGCATTTTGTAGGTTTAATTAACAGCATCTTCAGAGTTCTTTGCAAGAAAAATTACTAGATGGGCATTAAGAATTACAGCTTTGTTTACTTGGAGGCAGATCCTTTTGTACTGGAAATATCATAAGCAAGAAGAGTGACAAATTAGGATGTTCTCAGTATAAGTAATGAATACATTTTTCATTTGTTCAAGTAGGAGAACTAGAGCACTGAAAGAGGAGTGAAGATGTGAAATAACAATCTAGCAATATGTTTGTACCTTGGAATGGTTGCATTTAAGAATTTAGTCCTTGCAGAATGACATGTCCAGCTACTTCCCAGATAGTAGTCTTTGTCCTTTATCTGCTGCTCCAGAAGTACAGGTCTTCTGGACACCTGTGGCGTGTCTCTAGCCTGTGAAGACATTTCAGTTATGCCAAAGCATCTCAGACAGCACCAGATGACTGTGTTTAAGCATCTGAAATAGGGGGGCAGTTTGACTCTGTAGATGAAGAACTTCCTCAGTCAGCTTGCAATGGTTTGCTGCCTTTTTCTTTTTGCAATGCTTTAACCCCAGAACATGACCATTGCTTTTGGTCTCCTTCTTTCACAGCACTCGAAAGTGGTGAATGAGATGAACTGTCTGGGTTATAGTATCTGAAAGGCTAAATTATTCTCTTGGAGAGACATTCTAAATGAGCCTGACTGAGATCCTGGATCTGTGTGAAGAGGACTAAGGATATAGGATGTCAACTGAGACAGAACTTCAAGTGGCTGTTAAAACCAGCACAAAGAAGGACTCCAAAAAGAAAGGTAGTGACTCGTTTCTCTTTATTCCTATGTATTTTGTACTTTAATTGGCTCCTACATCAGCCACCTTTTATGCATGTATGATTCTTCTATTATCTGTGTGCTCAGTGAAAGTCAAATTTGTTAAGCCCAGTGGAAGTCTGGTATGGGAACATGGGATTTGATTCTCTGACATCAAAAATATGTCTTACTGAAATATATTTAAAATGTAAGAAAGAACTTACCTATTACAGTTCATTAATTTTTATTCTCTCTATATTGCAACTGTTTCAGAAGTGGAAGTGTAATTTTGAAAAGTACTTTTAGTAAAAGATAACTTTTTTTTTTCTTTATTGGTAGTTAAATTTTCTTCCAAAGGCATTGTTTCTGCTCCTGTTTTGAACTCACCAGAGCTTAAAGGCACTTTCTGTTACTGGAGGCTGAGTCTTTGTGACACTGTGAAGTTAGAGAGAACTCATTAGCAATCTGTAGAGAGATTAATTGTAATCTGGTAAGGGAGATATAAACAAGGGGGAGGCAGACTCAGAGTTAAGGAGAAGCTGTGAATAAATGCACAGTGGGGTGAGTTTAAGAATTAAATGCATGGTTGGATAAATTCATGTTTGTATTTACAATTTTGCATCAGGTTGTAAGGCAGCTCTTTGGACTGATAAGCATGGGAAATGGGGCAGTATTAATTTGGTCCTTATTGAATAGGAGTACTGAAAGATTTTTAGTAGGGATTTTTATTAGGCTTTTTATTGCTTATTTTAATTACTGAAGAACTTGGAGACCAAGACCTTGAATTCTAGTGGTAATTCTCTGTTGTTTTGTTTAGGTGTCCTTGGTTTTTTCTTTTTTAAACCTATATAGATAATGAAATTGAGATTGCAAACAGATTTAATACACATTGCTCATATAAAGTAAGACAAAAAAACCTAATAGTTTTACTACTTAAGGCAGCAAGATCTGAACTTTCACCTGAGCTCTAAGATTTGTCATTGTTTCTTTCTGTAGGCATATAATTTAGCCATTGCCTTCTGAATATTTTTTACATTTTCTTTAGACAATTCTTATCTTTGCTCATATGTGTGTTGCAAATTTTATTCCTTTAGTATCTGATAAATAACTTGTTCAACTTCTGGGCAGCTCTAATTTTTACTGCAGCTATTCTACCAAACCAGTAATTAAGGCTTTGTGTTTGCTATAGCTTTTGTATCAGAAATCTTTACACTGGTGTTTTTAAAAAGAGGCAGAGCAATTAAAACATCTTAAGCTTTTGTTTGAGAAGATGGTTTAGAATCTGCATGAGTATTCTAGGTCACAAGTAAGACAAAAAAGCTGTGGTTTGGAAAGGTAAAAATAGGGGAACTTTTATATAAAGGGGAATGTGATCTGCAAGAGATGTTCAAGGCAAGTTAGGAAAGTAAAGATGGTTTGGCTGTATGATCACTCAGTATTTTTGGACAGACAGGGTTAAAACAATCAGTTCTTTGCAACATGGATAACATCTTTTAGATGTGAGTCTTGTATGTTGTTTCTTCTGCTGGAGGGTGAAACTTCTGAGAACGGTAAATAACTGGTTTAGGAACTTGATGTTTATGTTAATAAAATATTCAACATCCACCTTCTAAACACATTTTCATAAATCCTGACAACTGAGTGCTGCTCTGCACAAAATCTGATTCTATCCCCTAAATAGAGAATTACCTCTGCTACTGAGCAGTAGTGTAAAATATGTTCTGTGGCAGGCATCAGAGCTTCCTGCAGCACGTGCAAGAATCTGAAGAACTGGAAGGGACAGTGTTACAGCAGTAGCACATCTCCAGAATGAATCTTATTCTGTATTGTATGTGCAAGTCTGAGTGCATCTGATCACATACAGCCATCTGAAGGCCTTGCTTATACAGACAAGGTACACAATGCAGACAGTGCTTGCTATTCAAATCCCACATAATGGAAGTCAAAAGAAACTTGGTGTGCTCCTTTACTTGCCATTGAATTGTATGTGTTTAAGTGTGTTTCAACAAATGAGCCTTCCTCTCTGTAGGGTGAGTGATGGACATGTGAAAAATAGGGAGGGTTTTCTTTCCTCCTAAGTTCATTGACTGTGAGCAGTGACAGGTAGCAAGTACTAAACATGATGTTTCTACTGTTACTAATCAATGAGTCTGATTATGTAGTGGAACTAAGTATTCCCAAATCATTCTTTCCTTTATAAACAGAATTTTCAGCTCTAGTGTATTTCCAGTGAAACAAGTTTTGTTGTACTTCTGCAGGACGCTTTCCATCCAGAGCAGGGAGGAGCCTCTTCTGCTTTTTTATCTACAGTTCTGGTAGTTCTTCTGCCAGCTGTGGTTCACAACATTGCATGGAGAAAGTGCAGTAACTTGGATGGTAATTTCCTAGTGGAATGTCTGTCTCACAGGTATATCCCACACTGAAGATCTGGAGTGACTGAAAGGGAATGAGGATTAGTCTGGACTTAGAACACAGGTCAGGGATCTCTCCTGATCTCACTCTTAAGTCTGTAGTGTCAGCTAAATCTTCAGCTCTGTCTGTGTAAAGGCACAGTAAGGTAGTGTTTCTTATTTGAAGTGCTGAAATAATACAAACCTTAATTCCTAAGATTTGTGAGGTATATGAATATAAAACACAATCAGATGTTAGATAAATGCAAGATGCTTTTATTGAAGTACAGAGGCCAAGAAGAAAATCATAGAATCCTAGAATGGTCAATGGAGTTGGAAAGGACCTTAAAGATCATCTGCTTCCAACTCCCCTGCCTGGCAGGAACACCTCCCACTAGATCAGGTTGCCCAGAGACCTATCCAGCTTGGCTTTAAAAGCTTCCAGGGATGGGGCTTCCATAACTCCTCTGGGCAACCTGTTCCAGTGTCTCACCACCCTAACAGTGAAGAACTTCCTCCTAATACCCAATCTAAATCTCCTCTCCTCTAGTTTATATCCATTCCCCCTAGTCCTATCACTACCTGACCTCCTAAAAAGACCCTTACCAGTGGTGATGGTTATTCAGCTGATGTGACTCACATGTTTGTGGTGTAGTGCCTACCTTGAGTTAAAAGCACTGTAACATCATGAGTTAAGCAAACTAATAACCTGGACAGGTGAGAGGAAAGGTCCAGGAAGAGTCTTCTGATATTAAGTGAGCATGAACATAAAGTCCTGCTACTGGGATGGACTAACTCCCTGCAGTGTGGTGGCATGTGTGTTTGAAGTTCTTCTGTGCTTTCCTATAACTGCTTTCAGGCTCTTTTGCATAGATTACTCATTTTGGGGTGAGAGGGAAGTAGTTTGATTTCTGCTGCAGATGACTGTAATGCTTCTGCAAAGCTACAGATTTGACCAAGCATTTCTTTCATGCATTGGGAACACTCTTCTCTTTTTATAGTCTCATGCAAAGCAGTTCTCTTACAAGAGGTCATTAGAACATTTCTCATTAGGTGCAGTGTTCATACAGCCATAAGCATTCTAGTCATAGTCAACTCTTCAGTCTCTCCATGGTCATCAGAGCTGATTTGTAAGACAATATTTTGTCCCAACACTAAAGGATTGTTCTTGCTACAGTTAGGATAAGAATTTACAAAGAAAATCCTCTCAGAAGCTGCTATTAAACTAGAGTTGAAACTGTGAAATTCTAGTGTACTATAGGTAAGTACAACATTAATATAATATCAAATTGTAATTTTGTGTGTTAACATTATCACTCTGGATGATATTAAGAATAGGCTATTAAAAAAAACCAAAAAACAAACAACCCCAAACAAACAACACAAAACAATCCTAAACCCAAGACTAATTTTGCCTTTTATGCACTCACTATTGTTCTGGTGGATCCAGAATGTGGTGGGCTGTAGTGGTCACACTCCCAGTAGAGGGTAGGATTTTTAACTGACTTGAAGATGTATGAAAATGGAGGTGAGCCAAGCACCTCCCTTCCACTCCAGGCTGTCACTTCTTGCTCCATGTACTGTGAAGATGCTTACCAATTGAGGACCTGTGTTTCAGCCTGACCTCCACAACCCTCTGTTCTACACTTTATTCCCTTTCTGTGCACTTACAGCACACTAGATGCTTTTAGAGGCAATTCTATTTCTGCCATCCCCCACCTCCAGCCCTAATCTTCATGCCACTCTTGGCTGATACCTACCAGTCACTGTGGTGTAATTACCTTTGTTGAGAACTTACTCAAATTTTAGAAGACATAGGGTAGAAAGTAATTGGACAAGGGGGAACAGTTTCAAACTGAAGGAGGGAAGACTGAGGTTAGATCTTCAGAAAAAATTCTTTACTCAGAGGGTGATGAGGGACTGGAACATCCCTGGCAGTGTTCAAGGACAGGTTGGATGTGGCCCTGGGCAATCTGGTCTGGTGGATGGCATCCCTGCCCGTGACAGGAGGGTTGGAGCTAGATGATCTTTAAGGTCTCTTCCAACCCAAACCATTCTTTGAATCTGAGATCCTGAAGAGGTTTTGTATTGCTGTCTAAAAGGAAGTCATGCAAAATTCTCAGGAGATGTAGAAATTGCTGTTCTAGGACTTCTCTGATGTTTGGTTGGATTTCTTCGGTGAGTTTGCCAAATATCATGTGTTCTTTAAGAAGCATTTAGAGAATTAATGATTCAATTAATGCTCTTAAGGGCTGAATTTGTTGCATTTGTTTATGTTATCTGGTTCATTGAGAGGTGAATAAAAATGACATGTTTATACCATTCAGGATAGGAAATTAGAATTTTTTATTAGCCAGAGGTGTTAGAAACATAAACCATATTTTTTCTTGTGGCACATGGGGGAAAAGCCATTTTAAAATGTGTGTATGGATTATTGAATCAAATTTGAAAGCATTTACTTGAGCCTATTGGAATTAAAATTGATTTAGAAACCTCTTTGGGGGAAATGTTTTGCATTGATGTTGAATCCACACTGATAACTGCCTTGGAGTATCCCTTCTTGCAAAATTAAACAGGAAAAGGGAGGTCAGTAAAGAAATGAACCAGGCTACCAAATCTGAAAGCAGATCTGCATCTGCTTGGGGGAGGCCAGGAGACTTTTCTAGGGATTTGATTTCTTCCTCTTGCACTTAAATTCTGTAATTATTTTATTTGAAGCTTAGGGTTGTTCTGCAAAATCATCTCTCATTATATCCCCTACAGTAAGGCTTTTGAGTCAATTATCAAAATGACAGGGACTTTTGAAAAATGGAAGCAAGATACAAAGAGGAGCTCAGGCATGTTGACAATCAGCATAACGATCTTCGATGCTAAGGATCCCCCTGGGTGAAATTCCCTCATTTAATAGGTTTCCACTACAGTGCATGAGGAGCACGTGGCATCTGGAAACAGATTTCCTGGTAGGCAGGCTGCCAAGCCAGGGATTGCCCTAACTAGCCAGTAGGAATGTGAAATTTTAGAGAGGGTGTGATGTGCTATGTCTCTATCAGAGCTAGATGCCTTCTCGCAGCTGTGAGGTGGGCACTTCAGTTGGACTCAATGGATATGCGAGTTCTGAGGCTGGGCTTGAGGAGGGAAAGCAAGAGAGGACACTGCTCAGGGAGCTCTTTAATGCCAGGTAAGGAATTGCCCTGCTTGCTCCAGCATGGCAGTGCTTTATTTGGTGGTGGGAGATGGGAGTCTGAGCCTCCTGGGAACAGAATGGCAAAAAGCTTAAGTGTCCCATTTTAACTGTCTTGACTACTAATTAAAAGAAGTGCAGTGGCTCCAGGACTGTTCACTTACATTGAATTGGGCCTCTGGCAGAGTCATATCTATTTCCTGGGTCTTTTAAACTCTAATGAGGGACTGGAGTCTGTCTAACTGTATAAAGGAAAACCTTTGCATCCCCAGAAGCAAAACTCTAGTCATACTAAGATCAAACAGGAGGTACCTAGATAGTTTAAAAGCCTTTGGGGATAAGCAGCCTTTATACAAGGTTATGTTTTGTCATTTTCCTTTTTCACTGTGGGTGCCTAATTCTACATAAGTCCTGTTTTGGGTTTCTTAGACCTCATTTGAATTTCATCTTTGGACCAATCATTGCTAAATTTGAGAGGGAGATGAAGGTTTCTGGCTGATGTGAAAGTTACAGTGCTACTGATACATAGAAATCTCAATGCAGTTCTTACAGGTTCATTTCCAGATTAGAACTTCAGTTTAGATTAATAAATGATATGAAAAATTATGGTAGGCTTAAAAAAATTATTTACCTTTTTTAACATTCTGATCAGCTAACAACAATTAAAGGATTGTCACTGTAATGAGCTATTTCAAGCTGTCAGATGGGTTTGGGTTTATGTATTTTTCTAATGACATAGCTAAGATTCATGGAAACCAGCAAAATTCAGATTTAATCTGAAGAGTAATGGAAGAGGGGCACAGTCAGGAGCTTATTTCATTGATGGGGAATGGATTTGCTTTGTTTCCTTGCAGTACTTAGGAGTTTTTCAATAATGTGTAGATCAAGTAACAGCAACATTAATTGATACACTAATTGTGTCCACACGCCTGCCTCTAACAAATCTCTCTTGTGAAATGGCTACTGACACTATTAATTGCACATCTTTTGAGTCTTGATAGAAGTTATGAATTCATTCTCAAGTTGAAAGAGGGTGGGAACATCATTAATTTTGACATTGTGTAGCTATAATTAACAAGAGTTATCCAATAACCTATCATAAATTAGAGAGCTCATGAATTCCATTTTAAGCACTGCCTTCAACCAAAGGAGGTCCTCGGTTGTGTTAATTGAAGCATTCTTCAGGGGTGATGGATGTTGTCTCTTGTTGCAGTTAAAATGTTTACTGCTGTTAATTGAGAGAGAGGTCTGCCTAAGTTAAGGCTGGAGCTCTTGTTACTTTGCTGCTCCTCAACAGAGGACTCAGTAATCTGTTGAGTGTTATAACGTTTCCTGAGAGCTTCTGTTACGTTATCATTTCTCAAGTGTTTTACCAGTTGTCAAAGCATTTCAGTTGAAAGTAGTAATTAGGAGCTTAATGCAATGCATGTTCCATAGAGGGTTTGACTCATGTTAACAGTTATTAGATACAGGTGGGTGTTCCTGTGCTCCAAGGCTGGCTGTACCTTGGGAAATCTGTTGGTTGCTGGCAGGGAGGATCACTTGTGCATTGGGTTCAGCCTGTGCTGGTCATTGTTTCTGGCTTCATCCTCTTACAAGACTAAACTTCATCTGAGAGTCAGTTAAAATATGGAGAAAGTAAGGGGCTGGGGCTGGGGCTGGTAAAGAGGTAGAACTTCCAAACAGGCAGATAAATTAATTTTCAAAGAAACCTTTTTTCCACTTGCAGTCATTGAAAAGACTCCAGGCAAAACTTGTATTAGGACCTTGGGAAAGAAAAGTTTTTTGTTTAGAGGATTGAAGGAAGAAAATTCTGTCATGTAATGAATGCAACTGAGCAGGAATGACCTAATTCATCCAGATTAGTAGCTAAAATGCCTCTGGAGGTTTGGATTAGTAGAAGTTCCCTAATAGGGCTCACATAGAAATATTCTACAGGGACAAGTATGTTGATGATGATAATGTTTTTATATCATTGTTCATCCAAAGATTCTTGCTTCCCTAATAAATATTAATGAATGACATCTCTGTCAGCATGTTACATTACATGTGTTTGAACATTTCTGCTTTTCTGAAACACTTTTCCATTGGCATTATGGGAAATTCTGCAAGTACTAATGAAGTATGTCAGAGTGCTAAGTAAAGTGTAAACTTTACTGTAAAGTGGAGGTATAGGTTGTACTGATGAATGCTCCCATTTTGCTGAAGGGAAACCAAAGACAAATAAATCTGGAACTTGAGCACTTCTGGAAACATTAAACTGCTCACCAAATTTCCCTGAGATAAACAGATAACAGCATTAATATCCACATTATTGCCATGTCTACTTTTTCGTAGTACTGGGGGAAGGAAATCCATCATCTTATATAATCTTATATAATTTAGGGAAAGCAGTGAGCTTTCATGACCTGTGTACATAAGGGGGAAATGTAAACTGATTTCAAAGGTGGTTAGATCTTTGCATCTAAAGCCAGTGCTGATCCCTCAATTACTTTCCTAAGATTCCAGCACAAATCAGGGCAGAGCTTGTTATGTCACCTGGCTGTCCTGTTTCTTGTTTTGTGCTCACTCTCTCACTCTCACAATAATGATATCAGAGTAATTTCATTACTCAAATTGTGAGTAGAAAAAGTTTGGAGCAATGTACAAACTAAAGGAAATATGGAGGTTTTAGGTTGTGTGTTTAAGCAGCCAGAAACAGTGTGTAACTAAATATCTTGGTAAATTAGTCACAAAACCTTTAGTTGAAAAATAACTGTGTCCTTAATCTTTTATGTCCTAGACCTTTTGAACACTGATCACTTCACTGTTAAGAAAAACTTGCCCACAAAATTGGTAGCCTTTTGAAATAAGGTTGAATTTGTAAACTCTTCATTCATGCTTCTTGGCATATTCCTCTTCAAGAGCTCAAAGAAATTTGTAGTGAATTTGGCCAAATAATAGGCTCAAACTCCCTGTGATAAATATGTCAGGCCCAGACATTCACTGTGCTCCTCAGGAGTAAAGAAAAGATGTGGCTGTGATCCTTGCCATAGAATCAATATCAACATTACTGGCCTTCCAGAATAAGGGTATTTCAATATATAATATTTTTGGGTTGTCCAGTGGCACAGTGATGAGAAGTATTTAAGTAGAGCTGGGTAGCACATGTGAAGATATTGCCAAGAGTCAGACCAGCTTGTATATGTGGATCCTGGCCCCTGTGAAACTGTGGGGAAACCTGTAACCTGTGTCCCAAGAGCAGAGTGGTGGTAGACAATGATTGTACCAAAACCATCAAGAGTAGTTCTCATGCTGCATAGCTCAAGATTTTTTCTTCTCCTGTTCATCTTGTGTAGTGATTTCTGTTGCTGGGTTCCTGGTGCCTGTAATGTTAAAACCATGAAAAACTGAGTGGTAGACTGATGGTTTATGCACTTATGATCCTGTTAAGTCACTCTTTAAGTGACAATAAAATTCTTTCCCTCATAATAAAAGCAGTTGCTGGTTAGAAAAATACAGGGTCCTTATAAATCCAATGCATAATGATATTGGTTCTCACCAGCTGTCTTCTGGAGGCCATCATCAGGAACCAACCTCTGAAACCTTTCCCTGTCTTGAAGACTTTTTCATTCTGCATTCAGACACCTGTCTTAACAGAACTGCTTTGCACCCTGCTAGCTCAAAGCTCAGGCTGCAGAGACCACTGAGTGGATACTCATCCTGAGTAGGAGCTGCAGCATGTTTCAGTTAGTGCTCTCTAGTGAGGCATTTTCCAGAGATGATCCATTTTCTAAACATGAAAGAAGGCAAGTCTTCCCTGCTTGAACCTGTGTAGCCTCTGTGAATAAGAACTGTGTGTGAATTCAAGTCAATTCTTTAATGGTCACTGACATCTTTCCTGGTAACAATAGTGAGGCCAAAGCTCAGCATTGACCTAACCTGAGATTTGAACTCACCTGAGATTAACCAATATCCCAGCAGTGAACCAGCATGAGATTTGGAGAAGGCTGTCTTTCAGTTTGCCTGCTGTCTGTACAACCATGTGTGAAGGCACTCTTGACACTTTACAAGCTACACTTTTTTTGCTCTGAGCCTCCCTGAACAGCCACTGCCTCTCCTCCCCAACTCCTCTCTGTAGGTCAGGGTCAGTGGAGTTGACTCACTTCTGATTTAGACATGGGGTTTATCCTGTTCTTGTTGCCCAGGCTAAAACCCAAACAATAGAAGGTATCACTTATTTGCAAGCAGGTGAATTTACACTTTATTTACTATAGTCCTGTTGGCTTTTCCCAATTCCTTTTATTTATGCTGTTGTGCAGCACAGGAGGGCAGTTGCCAACACAATATCCATTATTATTCTGACAAGAACTGAATAGCTTTCACTTCCATTTCCTGGAGACAGCATTACTCATTGCTGTAAAACAGCAGTAAAAATAGGAGAAATAGAGCAAATTATCACTTGGCTGCTGAGTTGCTAAGCCACCCTTCCTTATTCCAAGTAGATCAAGTTTGAAGTGGAGGTGTGAATAGTGTATGGTCTCTCTGGGCTTTGTATCTGCTTTGTGATGCAGCATCAGGGAACAAAACAAGCTGTCACTCTATCAACACAGAAGTGCATGCATGGAACCATGTGATCATGTTTCCAGGATCCTCCATTAGAGGTAATTGATTCTGGTGGGCTACAGAGCCTGGGGGATTCATCTTTTCCCAGCCTGATAGAAGGCTGCTGTGGTTTGATGTATCCAGATCCAGCAACAGCAAGGCTGAGCATATATTCCTGATAAGCATCTCACACTCTGCAAACAGGCATACATACCACCCCACACAGAGCAGAGCTTTTACCAGCACCCACATAATCAGAAACAGCACCTAGATACACATGAACACCACAGATGGCTCAGTCCTGGTCCTCTTCTCTTGGTCATGGACACACGCACTACAGTTTTCTCCATAGGTGATGTTAGACATCCAGTATGTCCAGTAGTTGTCCCTCCCAACATCAGTCTTTTCCAGTTTGTCCAGTAGTTGTCCTCCCCAACATCAGTCTATTCCAGTTCTTGGCACCTTGAGCCTTTAGACCCCTCAGGATTTCAGCTTCTAGCTTCAGTGACTGGTTCACTAATGCTCCTACTCAGGCTCACAATGCAGAGCACACCCACAGTGAAGTCCTGATCCAGGAGAACAGAGTGAGCTCAAGGGGAGAGGAGACTTCAAGTTATGTGTGAACACCCAGGCTGTGGGTCAGTGTTTTGGGAGGCTGCTGGCTGGCTGTGTAGCACAGGCAAGCCTGTGTGCTTCCTTGATTTGTCCTAGCTGTGAAGGGATGATTTCTTGTGAAGGATTCCTGGGACAGCATTGTGTTCTCCTACCTTACCCATAACTGACCTCAGTGAATGCAGCTGGGGAAGGAGAGAGGTCCTCCCTGGCAGCTGTTTCAATGCTGATAGTAAGTCCTCTTTTGGGAGAGCCCTGAAAAGTTGCCCAAAAGCACAGAAGGCTCTAGCCTTGCCTTCATAAATGTTAACTTTTCACAACAGCCTCTTCTACAAATGGTGGGAGGTGCAGCTTCCTCTGGAGTCAACTTGCTTTTAATGTCTACCTCAGTTTAACTACTAGCAAATGTTGAAGAGCTAATCTGTGATCTATAATTACACCTCTAATTCTTTGAGTTTAGTTAGAGGGAAAAATTGTGTACTGAAAAGGATGATTCAGGGAGTGAAATGAAATTAAGCTTATGAGTCTTTTGAGGTTAGCTATTAATTTCATTTTTAAACATGAAATTGCAATCAAAGTAATAAGTGTAGTATTCACACAATACAATAATTTGGACTAGCATGCTGACAACTAGGTAGAAGGCAAAACTATCAGTAGTAGTTGACTGAATTAATCTTGTTTTATACCTTGTGTTGTCTGTGTGAGTTATACATTGAACTAAAATGTAGAGAGTCACATAAAGTGAATTAAATACTAGGAGAAATTGAGTGTAGTAGGACATGGCTTAGGTTTAATATTGATATGTTACCTATGTGTGTGTAGCATTTATCTTTACTAGTGCAGGGATGTTTGTGGATTGTAGTTTTTTTAAAGAAGACACAGACTCTGGAGTGTGTCTTTAAAAATAAAGTGTTCTCAACTCTTCTCAGTAAAACTGGATGGGGGAGAACACAGCCTGTGCTGTTGTGAGCATGTCAAAAAGATGGCAATGCCAGAGAGACACTGGCAATCAAAATGAGAGCTACCTCCAGAGTTCTTTATCTGTCTCACCTATTTTCTTTCTCATTGCTAGACTATAACTAAAGCAATCTGTTTTATCTATACCTTTATATTTAATTGCATTAAAGGAATGCTGGGGCTGTAAGGTTAAGCACTAAAATTCTAAGGGAGCACAGACTCAAAAATTACCTGTGTAAGCCTAATTTAACATCCCTTCAGGAGAATAAATTTTCATCCAGTTTTTAATGAGCTGAGCTCATTTTGCTGTTTCCTGGAGACCTTTGCCCTGTTCAGTGAATGGAAGGACAGTGGTCAGGGAAATGTGCTCTATTTGGTGCTGCTTTCTATGCCTGACAGCCAAGATGGAGCTGCCTGCTTTGTTTGCATGATACCCCAACCAATTCTTTTCATACACACTGCATATATACTTTTTTAATATACTTTTTATATACTTTGTATACATCTAGATGAATTCTTTTTGTATATACTTCTTAAAATGAAAAGGTTTAGCAGTAGGTAGAGGGGGGTTTTGTTTGTTTTTAGAAAGGATTTTGAATGGTTTAAAGATGACAGTCTGATAAATAGCTTTTGCAAAATGTCTCATCATGGAGACATGAAAGGAACTGGAAGAAGAAAATAGTCACAATATCCAAGCTGACAGTGGATCTTCAGTAAAGTACTCAGATGTAAAGAGGAAGACAGATTGGCTCCTGTGAGAATTTGGTAAGGCCATAGAAACTGTAGGTGTTCAGGAATTACTCTTGGATATTTCCTCAATAAAATGAGCAGATATGTTAACAGAGGAACCAAGTACTGTTTTCACCAAGGCTTCATTAAGGAAACTTAGATGCAAGATAATCTTCAGAAAGAGAAGCTTTGTGTGATAGGAATTTGGGATCCCTCCCATTCACAGGGACCAGAGAAGAGCTTGACCCTCATGGAGCATGATTTTGGGGGGGAAGTCCTATAGCTCTGGTGGTTACCCTGGGCCATATATATGTCTCACCTTTTTTCTTCATCCTTTTTTCCTTCTTTGTTTGCTTTTGCAACTTCCTTTTTCCTTTTGGAGTCTATCAGAACAGGAAAAATCTGAATATCTTGAGTGTGCATCCTATTTTTGAGCAAGCTTTAGGTGGCAGAAAGGAACAATAAGTTTAAAATGAGTAGTCTGAATGGCTGGAAATGAGTGCAGGGCTTCAGAAGGATATAGTTAGAGCAGTATTCAGGAGAGATTATTTTGGCAGCACTTTCAACTAACAAGGGGAAAGTGGTGAGAAAGAGACCGAGATCACAGAGGTTGTGATGAAGTTGGTTAAGAAACAGATGTTTAACATGGCCAGAGGGGTAGAACAGAGGGAGATTAACAGTCTTTAGGGAGATTAAGAAGTTTATTAGAAGTTATCTATCTCTATTTAAAATGATGGAAAGGGCCATACTTCGCAGCTCATCTGTATGTGCATAGGTTAATGAGGTCCAGGATTAATGCAGGTTTATCTTCTTTCTCTTCAGGCCAAGAAGGTAGTCCCACTAGCTGCTATGCTACTCACTTCAATGAAATAAGCACAACTTAGATCCTCAAAAATAGCTTTAAAGGAGTCCTAACAACCTGAAAGCTTGGTTGAATGCTTATTTGTAGGTTTATGGGTGTTTTGTTTGTTTGGTCTTTTTAATGTAGAGATATTGAAGAGAGTAACAAGATCTTGAGGTTGGCTCTTGTGGAAGCAGTGAACCTTTGTGTTTAAATACATTCATGGTATTCTATTAATTTCATCATTAATTCATTGTAAATTATTTCATAACCATTTCTGGGGACATGGTTATTTCAGCAAACAAAGATAAGGAAATATATATCCCCTATGTATGAAAACCTAGCACATTCTCTGCAGTAATTCTTTAATTCACTAATTCCTTATTTTCTATTCAATGCATAAACTGCCAATATACTGAAAAGATTATGAAGATCACAGAGATTTGTTGAACTGGTGGTGAAACCAATCATTTGGAGCTAAATTTTGGAGCAGTTGAATACAGGCATTTTAGTAAGTGAAATTACTGTGTGTTTATATGAAATACATTGTGTCTTTTATTGAACTCCTCAGTTCTTAAGACAAAAGGTAATTAAACTATTTTGAAGGAAGACTTGGATGCTTTCCATAGTGAAGCAATCAGTGCAAATTTGAAGATGCAACAAGAACTTTTATAAATGCAGTATGAGAACATATTTCCTGTCACCTGGTGATCATCTCTTAAGACAGAAAAATATAAAGATGTCACTGTTAACAAATAACCTGGTGTTACTGGAGTCCAACTTTATAGTCAGGCTTTTGCAGTGGAGGAAATTTTAAGCCTTGTGGTTTTATAAAGCAACTGTGGGAGTTGTGTTTCATCTTCTCCTCAAAGTTCAGCCACCAGGAAGGTCATATTGACTTTTAATCCATTTTGGAATATTTCATCATCAGAAAGCTCATTTGTGTCACAACAAACACATCTCCAGTGTTTGTAGTGAAATATCAAGACTCCTGGCAACACTTCTGTATTAGCTTGAAGTCAACGGAGGCAGCTTTTTGGCTTCTTCTGTGATGGCACCCACAGTCTCCTTCAGATTGTGGGGTCTCTGAGCCTTCAGATGACACAGGGCAAACCACAGCATTTGATACCCAGCAATGTAACCATTTAAGGTCTAACAAAGTGTGGAATAAATCTGTGAGAGCTTTTGTGGGGCTGGGGTTGAGAAGACAGCACATAGACAAAGGTGATGGAGTTTCTCCTTCTCAAGGAACTCTCTCATTTAGGGCTGTTGGCAGGCACAAAAGAGTCAGGAGGTCAGAGCTACACCATTGTGTGGAACTATCAAAGAGGACTTATTCTGTTTTATTAAATTTATATGCTGCATACTTGATTTTATCTTCCAATGCTGAACTGTAGGGGAATTTGCTGGTTAGAGATGGAGGGGAAGGGGAAAGATACCAAAGGCACATCTTTTAGTATGTTCTCTCAGAAATGTGTGAAGATACCTTGAAAAATGTAACTTGGAACTCAGTCTGAGTTTACAGATGGACTCAGTGAGGTCATTATTACATATTTTGTCCTTTCTTGATGTTCCATTCTCTACAATGTATCTCCAGCATGTGAGTCTAAAGCATTACATCATCTTTTGTTAGTGCCCTATAACCTCTGCAGGCCAGATTTTGTCATTTCTGTTACCACACTAATTATACCCAAACACAAGTTGATTTTTTTTCCCAAAGCAGATGATGTTTGGAGGAGACTGAATTCTCTAAGGTTAGTAATGAAATTTCCATTTGAAGTAAGCTAGTTCAAAGGGAAAAATTTCCCCTTTAGGTTTAGACCAAAGGTTCTAAAAGCCTGAGATGTGAAAATAAAGAGGCACTAGTTATAAGTACCTTTCAAATTATGTCTCTTTAGACTTGCTGAAATGTGTGGTTAAGCTTCTTTCTTGTTGCTTTAAAATATTCAAGGTTATTGGCCTGCATTAAACTCAAACCTTTTAAATACCATTTTTTTAAACCAAGTCATTCAGACTTGACAAGCTAAAAGATTTAGAAATCAGGATCTTGTGGGGAGGAGAACACTAACAAAACCAAACATTTAAAAAAGGAATTGTTTTTTCTCCCCTAAAACCCAATTTTAGTGTTTTTACACACAGAAGTGAATTATTTTGTCAATAGTAGATGCATAGCATAACTGACTCTGTATTGCCAATGCTGCTAATGTAAGCTAAGCATCCCTGGAATATGGATATTTAGTCAGTTAGACTTGCAGGTCTAGAGAAGATTAATATGCTTATGCTGGTGTGACCAAGGCAAAATATTCAGAGTATTTCACCTTTCTAAGTTCCATTGCAAGCATTTTCATTTGATCTGTTGTGTATGATGAGCTTTGAGATTTCATAGTCAATATATTGCTACTCATCAGGATTCTATTTACTTAAATGTTAACTTACTATATTAAGCTTAAGCCCTAGTTTCATTGTATGGTTGGAGGTAGCTGTTTATGCTCCTTTTCTTTTGAGGACCTTGTAACACATAAGCAGTATTGAAGATGGCAAGGTTGTGCCAAAAGCATTGGGTAACTCCCAAGTACATCAAGCCATTGTATCCTGCAGATTTTTATTTCCTATGTCAGATGGAGGTGTGGCTAAAGCTTCACATGACTCTTCTTTAATGTACTTAACCTTTGTACAAAACCATTTTATTCATGTAGTTGCTAAGTAAGAAAGGAGATTGGAGCAGCATGCCATTGCAAAACTCTGCAAATGCTGTAATCATGGTATTAACCTACTTCACAGCCTTAGGAGCAGGCTTGCTTTGTGAGGGTAGGAAGAATGCTTTCATTACTCCAAGTTCACTGACAGATTATTTGAAACCAAATGGTGTTCCTTTTATTTGTGTCTTGAAGTGGAAGGCTACAATGGAAATAATGGTTTCATCTTACATTTCACTTAGAAGAATAAGAATTTCTTCCTCATTCTTTGTGCCTGCATGAGAAGGTTTGGATTTATTGCTGCTGTGTGTAGATGCAGAGGTTTTGTTTTGGGAAAAGGAATAAGAGACTTGGTAATATCCCAAAGTAATTTGTCAGTCAACTTTGGATTCCAGCTTACAACAGCTTATAGTTATTACAAACAGACCCCTTTCAGCTCCTTAGGCACAAGAAGTGAGTATAAAAGGCAGTGCTGGTGTGCACCATGTGCTGTTTTCATGGTTACAATACCAAAAGATTCTGTGCATCTAAAACTAACTTGATTCTTTAGTTAGAGACCCATGTACAGAAATTTAAGTATGGTCAGGGTGGTAGCCAGCTGTACATAACCTGATGCCTTTTTGCAGTTCTTATCCCCTGCAAGTGAATTCAGCTTTTTAGATTTGCTAGCATTGTTTGGGGAGTACTACTGTATGTGAATAGTCCTGATAACGTGTGAGTGTATTCAAAGGAAGTCAGATGAGAGCAGCTGGTTCATTAAAGTGTGGATTGACCCCAAAATGGAGCCTTTGAGGAAGGAAGACAAAGAAAGAGAAAGGAATAGAGGAGCAGGATTGATCTAAACAGAGGAAATAATCTAGAAATGCAGCGTTTTCAGAAGGTAGTGAACAAAAATGGTTTCATGTCTTATCATTTTAGGATCAACTTTTATGTTCTTTACTCTTTATTTTCCACATTAGCAAAGATAACTAGTGCAGGTTTATGCAGGCATGATTACTGGAACTCCAGGGAATCAGGATGTGGCAAGCAAAGGATCCTAAGTGAAAGGTCAGGGGGGAACGTTGCCAGTAGGGGCACAGGGGTCACCCTTGTTGAAAAAGCACTTTCATGATAAATCCATCAGCTATCATCTGGAAGAGTAGATGACCAGCAATACCAAGAAACAGCAGAAATGCAGACATTGACTATCTTAAGAGGGCTATCCAAACCCCATGATTAAGACTCATTAATCCAGAGGCACAGTTAATTGCAAGCATCTAATTATTCCCTCTGTACTCCTGCTCTCCTGTGAGTTTTTGCTTGTATTGGCCCTCAAAAGTGTCAAGGTTAAATCACCTGTGGCCAGCATCAGTTTCATACTGCCTCTTAGACCTTGCATGTTTGCAGTGCAGGCCTGCAGCTGTTTTCCTGTTCAATCCTTTACATGATGAACGCTGCTTAGTTGGGTTGACCTGTTATCCATGGACTGGCTGCTGCTAGCATTTGTGCTGCAGAGTAGGACACAGACCAGGTGGTTGTCTCACCTGCTAGAAGGCCTGCCCTGCTTGCAAACCAGCTGCAGGGCTCAGTAGATGACACAGGGAAAGTGTGTGGTTTGTTCTGTTCTTAGCTATTACTACTAACTTCAGTTTATTAATTTTCACCAGCAATCATACCTGAAACAGCCCCACAAAACTCATTCCATAAGCATGACACTGAGTCTCTGGCATGCCTTGCCTCCTTAGAAAGAAGGAGGAGGGAGCTGTTTCTAGACAAATGATCTCTGTTTTCCTTTCACTTATTTTTTAGTAAGAAGCAGCAGCAGCCACTTTTCCAGTTTTAACCTCACTCATAATAGCAAATTGGCAACAGCAATAAAGGGAAAATTCACTCCTCTGCAGCAAAACATTTTGTTCTGAACTGTATTTTAATTATAAAATGTCACTTGATGATAAATGAATCTTTCTTCTGCTGGCTGGTTTCAATTAAGTTTTGTTTTAAAAAGGAACAATAGGTTTTAATAAGGCTCAAAATACATAGAAAGATTTCATTTTGACTTCATTAGAACAAAGATAATTTTAATATTGAATGAATATCAAATAACTTGAAGTTATCTTGGCTGTGTGTGTTGGTTTCTTGCTGCCCAGGTTGCTCCTTTTACTGGCCAGGGTTGCCCACTGGCTCCAGTGGTTGCTACCTTTCCAGATGCTGAAGTGCTGCATCCTAGATGCTAGCAGGCAAAGTCAGACAAGCCTTTTGCTTATGGTTTTGCTGTGCTTGGAGATTCTGTGGAATTAGGTACACAATGATGGACTCACTTCAATCATAAAGTTTTTTCCTTTAAGGAAGAAGGTCCAGGAGCTCCTGAAATTCATTCTGTCATAGATTCATAGAATGGCCTGAGTTGGAAGGGACCTTAAAGATCATCTAGTCCCAACCCCCCTGCTATGGGCAGGGATGCCACCCACTAGACCAGGTTGCCCAGGGCCACATCCAACCTGGCCTTGAACACAGCCAGGGATGGGTCAACAGCAGTCTCTCTGGGCAACCTGTTCAAGTGCCTCACCACCCTCTGGGTAAAGAATTTTTTTCTTAGATCCAATGTAAATCTGCCCTCCTTCAGTTTGAAACCAAATTCCAACAGTACCAGCAAAAGGATTACTGTTTTGTCTTAAAAATGAAGTTGAGTTTGAGCCTTTATGTTCTAATACATGCCAGTCAGAGGTTGTCACAGCTGCATTCCAGAGCGCCTGGTCCTGACTCAGGAATGAGACTTGGAGATATTGCATGACCACAGAGGTTCATCTAGAGTGAAGAAAGTTAATGAAAGCCACATAGGTGACAACTGTAGTTGCACAGGAATGTGAAGCCATCACATTTCTTGCTTAGTTCTCTCTGTGAGCAGCAGCATTTGGTTTGAATCACCAGTAGGTGACTGTCAGAACAGCAGCGGAAGAGTGGCTTGAACTTTGTCCTTGGTGACTTAAACATGTGCAGTGAAAAACAATTGGAGCTTCCTCTGGGAATGAGAGTTACTTACTGATAGAGCAGCATAGGGCAGGGATACACTGACACATTGCTCAGGCAGCCTTCCTGACAGCTTCCATTTGTTTTTCCAGTTAAGTGGAAAATCTAACCTGCAAATTGGAAACATTTAGTGAGATAGTGAAATAGATTCATCTTAAATAAGTAAAAACTTGGCTGAAAAGAGCAGGAGGCTTTACTCTTCACCTCTCTCGAGTAAGTTTGTGCTTGAAAGATAGTCTCTGCTATTAGTTAGTTCTTAGTGCAGTGAATAAACATGGTGCTGTAAAATAAGTTTTAAATTGACTTTTGAGGTAGTGGATTCATCAAAAGACAGTTCACTAAATATATTCTGTCTGAATCCTGTCTGAAGCAATAAGCCTACCACAAAACATTTACACTCTTGTGAGAAACTGAGAAGAGAGAATTAATTTTTTAGTTTGCTAGAGCTGTCTCACTTAAGACAAATTTGCTAGGCACTCTGCTTTGGAACTACTGCAAAAGTTTTGTGCATTTAATGTGGTAGGTTAAGCTCTTAGTTGTTCCAGAACAGATCTGCTGAAATCTGTGCAGAGAAGTTACCAAACCAAGAGAATATTTGAAGTGATATCTACTGTTAGCTGAAACCAGGCTTCTTTAGTATGGAACATAACATTTGGAAACACTGTTGTATTTTATATATTTTTAAAGACTGTAAGAGAAGATTGTGTTTATTTCTGAAGACTGGCCATTCCATCCTGATGAGGGCTAGCTGAAATATGTGAGGATTGTTAGCTATGGGGGAAAACAGAAGTCAGAACTATCATGTGTTTGTACTGATATGCCTGACTTATCTATGGTTGTTGGTTTTATCTATTACAGTTTACTTTCCAAATGCAAGTGACCACTAAATTGTGATTCATAAGGTTCTGGAGTAGAGAAGTGGATAATTACAGAAAATAAACAAAAAAGTCGTTTTTTTAACTCTTTTATTGAAATACAAACATCCTAGGAAACTAAGGTGTGCCCATGGTAAATCAGACTTTGGTACAGCAAGAAATACAGGGGTACTCATGGGTTTAGTAGAACTATAGAATCAGGTTGGAAAACACCTATAAGGTCACTGAGTCTGTCTGTTAACTCAGCACTGCAAAGTCCACCACTACACCATGTTTCTAAGTATCACATCTGATGAACTTTATTTTTGTCTTCTGGGAAGTAAAATGTTTCTTCACACCACATGCATCATTATTGGTTTCTTCAGTATGTGAACATATTCTTTAATTTCTTGTGATAATTTGGAAAGTTCCTGTAGAAAGTAAAAAATTATGATAGTATTATTGTTTAAAGGTCATCTAGTCCAACCTCCTTGCAGTGAGCTGGGACATCTTCAACTGGATGAGGTTACTCAGAGCCCCAGACAACTTGACCTGGAATGGTTCCAGGGATGAGGCTTCTTCCATCTCTTTGGTCAGCTTGTGCCAGTGTTTCACCACCCTCATCATAAAGAATTTCTTCCTTATATCAAGCTTGAATCTTTCCCTTTTTGTTCCAAACCATCACCCCTTGTCCTGTCATAACAGACCCTGCTAAAAAGCCTGTCCCTGTATTTCTTAGGCTCCTTAGGCAAGATGTTAAGATATACTTGTTGATGTTGCTGCTTATGAAGCTGTTTATGGCTTCACACTTCAAAACAAGCATTTAAACATAACTAGGAAATTCAGAGACAACAATTTGCATAATAATAAGGACTGAAGTAACTTAAAAGTAGTTAGGAGCAGCCTCTGCTCCTTAGTTTGTTGCTGAGGGCAGAGGACAGGGCAGTGATTTCAGGGAATTACAGGTGTTGGCCCAGGTGTCTGTCCATGGCATGATGTTTAGATAAAAGAAGATCTGAAAATATAGCATTACCCTCAAGATGAAGGCTTTTCTCCCTTCCCCATCTAGACAACAAACCCACAAAATGTTGCAGTGTAGACAAAGCCTCAGATTGGATAAAAGCCTTAAATTCCACTTACTGCTAGCTGCTGGGCAGTGCATCACACACCTCCAGGCTCTTAATGGAGCATTCTGGAAAGGGAATGTGATTTTTCTTTCTGAGATGTTCTGAAATATAGCTGGTTCTCTAGGAAGGAGAGGTTTTAAATATCTTGTCATTATGAAGGTTTTTTTTGGTCTCCAGCTGTAAGAATAAACTTGTATGACTCCAGGTTTGCTGCTTGCTGAATGGTGCAAATTGCTTTGAGTAAAATAAATAAATAGCCATGATTTTTCTAGTTATCCATTAAATGTGAATAAATACATCTTCCAGTGAAGGTCTGCCTAGTTTTCATAATCATCAACATAATAGGTGGTGTATACATGGCAATTTAATGCTGTGCAAAATCTTATGGCTGTGAAAGAGCTATGGCAAACCTCATAGCAGAGTGTGTTTGAAGAGGAGCAGGTGAGTATGCAGAGGCTTTTCTTTGTTAGTGAAAAAGGCAGAGAGGGTATGGAGTGCAACTGCATTGGAATTGCTCTTAAAGTTTTCATTTTCAGAGAAATAGGGTGAAATTGCTACAGAGGAGAGTGGAAAAGCTGCTTCAGAAATCAAACTGCTATTAGAGTCAGTGCTTTGTAAATACTGGTTGCTCTGTGTTGGTGCAAGTTCATTGCTGTCATTAAGCATGACCATATCCACCAACAGAAATCTTTATTTCTCTTTTTTTAGACCCATTTTTTTTTTCCCCTTGATCTCTGACAAAGACATACCTCGTTTTGGAAGTGTGCAAAAGGCTGAAAATATTTTCATCTCCTGCAGGTGAAATATGCAGTGTGACATAATTAAAATATATTCACCATATTGCTTTTTTTCCCTTCCTTTGGCAACACAGTGTCAGGACATTCCTAATGAATCCAATCTGCAGCATGGCAACAGAAGTTGTTCTCTTTCCAGTTTCCCTTTTGTGAGTTAACAAAGAGGAAAAAAAAAGTAGGAAAATTGTGTTGATGGCATTGGAGAAACTAACAGGTAGGTTCAGGGGCAGGTGTTGCCTCTGCACAGCTCTGAAGGTGTCAGTGTGCCTTAAAACACTCTTTGGACTCTGCTTTTTGGAAATTGAGAATTCTGCCCAAAGCAGCTAAAAAGGAAATTTGGGAGTGAACAACTTCTTTAAAAATAACTTTGGCAGAAAATTCTCTCTTTTTTAAAATTATTTTTTTCAAAAGGCACACAGAAATCCCCTCAGACTTGTTTTCTGAGGTTTCTTTTGTATTTTTTCCCCCTTTTACTCAGCTGTGTGGCAGTTTTAGGCTGTATCATGCCTGAGTTTTAAGGAAATTTTGACAGATCTGCATTTGTGACTTGTCTTCCCTTGAGGCAAACTGTCATGCTGAATTGAAATGAGACATACTAGCAGGTCTGTAATTTCAGGTATTTCCTTAAACTATTTACAAATGTTATTGGAGCATATCAAGTACTTTTAGTGGTGCATTTTTTCCTGAACTGATTGATTGCTTGCAAAGCACCTGCTTAAATTTGTCACTTTATTCTTAACATCCCCTGTATACTGAGATACCATTGGAGTCCAAATACACCCAAATGGGTAATTTTTTTCTCCATTGTTGGAGATCTACTAATGGGGAGGGCTGCAGGGTTGCACTCCTGCTTCCAAGATGTGCTAGAGCCCACTGGAGTGAAGGAGCTGAGGGCTTGCACCTCCACAAAGCTGCTCTGCTCCCTCGCTGCTTAAAGGCAGGATTGTTGGTAACCTTCTCTTTTTCACAGTCACTTTTTTGGCTTTATAATTTGGCTGTTTATAGGCAGCAGTTTGTGTTTCTAAAATGAGAGAGTGAGGCTAGTTACATAGTTATTCTTGACAGAATGAGAAGTCTGCTGAAGATAAACAACCATAGAAGCTTTTAACCTTTGCCAGGCCAACCACTTTGCACCGTTGGTTGGGACAGCATCTTTATTAGGTAAAGTCCAAGGAATAATGTGACTCTTCAGGAATACTTTAGATTTCTTCAACTTTTTTTACAGTCAAAATCAATTTTTTTTTCCCTTTTCAAATTGTCTTTAGTGGCTTATTTCTGAAAAAGCTCCATTCTTTCTTGCATTCCCTTCAAAGCTGCCAGCCCAGAAGTGACTTTGGGAGTATGGGAATGGCAGTATTTACAAATACATAGGCAGAAGATTTCTCTAGTACAGCTGTTGGTCTTTATGGGTTTACCTTCAGAATTAATTACCCATATCTCCAAATGAAGAGCTGTTCAGGTTTTTGGGTTTGGGGTTTTTTTTCCTCCTTTTTCTTAGATCACCTGAAGTATAGTATTTCAAGTAAATTGTCTTTGTGTCTTCCCAATTTGTGTTTCACTTTAATTACTGCTCTTTGGCATCTTTACAGTCTTGTTTCCATTTCTGTCTGAATAGAATGTTTCTGCAAGCTCTTTTTCCAGAGGTTGCAGGTAAAGAGCAATAGCAGTGATGCAGAATAGAAAATGATAATGCCTGCTCAGTCTGCCAAGGATGAGAGACAATGCTTAGCACAGTTTATGGAACAGAGCCAAAGCTGAACTTTTATGAATTACTAGAAGAAGCATTTTGTAGTCTTGAAACAAAACATGATATGGTTACTGAATTCAGAACTTCAACACTGGTCAAGCACCAATTGTGTCAGTGTTTTTGCTTCAGGTATGAAAATAGATTATTTTCCTGAAGTGTCAGGAGCTTCAGTGAACTGCAACATCTGTTCTGATTTGTCCTGTTGTTATTTGGTTTGGACCTCCTGTTGCTGGAATTTTCTCACAAAAACTTATTTACAGCAGTGTCCTGGGAGGTGTTGCTAGACAAGTGCAAGGATTGTTTCTCTTAACTGCATCCTAGAGGCCTTCTGCAAACCTGGCTTGCCCTCAATCTCTTCTGTTATTTCTTCCCTTATTATACCCATACATCCTGGCACTGAGAGGTCCCTCACAAGCCTGCCTGTGCTTTCATCCCTGCTAACAGTAGCCTGAGATTTGCTTAAGAAAAGTTCCTCTGTGCATGTTCTTCCATAATACACTTTCCATGAAGGCTTCCAGAATTAACCTATTATTATTTGCAAATGACCTGATAAAAAGATCCTGACAGTGGTTTCTCTTTATTGAACTCTCACTGGGGATAACTTTCAGGCATGGCTTAACAACAGCTGTGATTTATAGCAGCTTAAAGGGTGACTTTATACAGTCTTTTCTCACCTTTCCACATTGCCTGGAAAACCAAAGGAAGGTTTGGAGGTATGTAATTAATGCTGTACTTTGTTCTGTTTGTGTGGTTATGGTGTTCTAATGCATCCATGATTGTACTGTTTTGGTTTAGCATAGGAAGGAAGACTAATAACTTGAAAGCTCCAATTAGGATTGAGGATTGTGTGCACTGAGTGACTACACTGCTTACACAAGGCTGTATTACTTATGCCAACATGTCTGAACTAGAAAACCACTTTACTTGCTTCCCTGTGCAGTTACAGACACAAAATACAGAACAGTTGTAGAAAAATGAAGATTTGGAGCTAACAGCAAGTACATCAAATCCAGGTGGTTTTGTGTATGGGGACTTTCATGTGCCTTTCTAAAAGAGTTCAGAGCAGTTTGGTCTCTCTTAAAGTCACAATTTGAAATGCATGACTTGTGATGCTGGTGGTTTTCCATTCAGAGTGGGTAAAATATTATTTACAGATTTGTTTTCTGCTTTAGTTCTCAAGTCTTGAAGTAAATTATGACAGTGAAGAATGAGGGGGACACAAAAGTGGCACATTTTTACAGAATCTGATTTAAACAAAGAGCTTAAGGAAGGTTCAAGCTAACCTTTAGCATACAAGGAGGATAACAGTGACCATAAACACAAAGAAACAGAGGAGGGATTAGTATTCAGATGCCACTGAAAAGCAACACACTGTGATAATGCATTGGTAAGCCAGGAACATTCCAGTTGATGGTACTAAAATGTGCTTCAACAGCTTTCCACTGTCACTTGCTGCACAACATAGGCAAGTATTTTTCCCTTTATTTTACTGAAAAATTAAACTAATGATTTTTTCCTTTGCTTTCTTTTGGATGGAAAGGGCATGAAAATGTTGAGTCTAACCTGATACATTTAAGGACTGTTTATGAGAACTTTAGAAGAAGCTAATAATGCTGAACTGTATTTTGAATTTCCATTGCTGGGGATATTTAGGGCATGTTTGAACATAAAATTAGTAGAGATGCTGTACACATCTATAAATACTGTCTACAGAGGAGGAGTTGTCTTTTGTATCCTGTATCTCAAAGTGTTGTACAAACTTTAAAACTAAATGAAGATGAGATTCACAGAATGCTGCCTGGAAACCACAGGTGCACTCTGCCTATTGTGAACAGTGCTTTTTAAAGTTTTATTTTAGAGCTACTTTTTAAAACTGAAAATGAACCTTACATGCATCAGTGATGGGCAATGAATGCAAAAATAATAAAGCAATCAGCCACCACTGAAATGCTGCCACCTCTCCAGAAATGGCAGCAATTTACCGTATGCTGCAGCACATTACATTATCATCCCTCATTTTAATATTTGATTTCCAAGATTCATGTTTCTGATATTTATGACAGATGTAAATTTCAGAAATCCAGATGTAAAATTATGGACTTAGTGCCCAGAGTTTGGGGTTTTGTGCTTTTTTTTGCTACTAAATAGCATGAGAGTTGAAGGAAAAAAGGTTCTGTCAGAGCCTGAGTCTTCCCAGATGTGAATGTCTTTAGGTGGTTTCTTTGATACGTTACCAAGTTCTGGGGTTTATTCTGTATGTTGGTGGAGGGTGGATACACTGCATTGATTTTTACAAAAGAAAATGCTGGGGTTTTGTGTTAAATGATACCAGCAAAACTACCTGCTTGTAAAGCATTTTATCCTCTGCAGAGGCATCACCCTCAGGCTTTTGCGTGTTGCCGGCTTGAAGTGTTCAGGACTAGAGAAGTTGTATCTGTTCCTATGGAAGGACTCACTGCCGATGGCTCTGGATGAAATAAGGTTTTCATTTCCAGTCTCCAGCACTGAGTTCAAAGCTGAATTTTTACCTCACTGTCACTCAGCTTCATTTCAGTGAAAAGTGCAGAGCTGGATGCAAGCCCTGTAAGTGACAGCTTCAGCACAATGCTGCTGCTCAGAGTGGTGCCGTGTCAGGGTCTGTCACTGAACAGGCTCAGGAGCGAAAGACATCGCAGTGTCGAGTTCCAAGTCCTGCTAGGACTACTTCTTTATCAACACTGCATCAGAACATTAATTGTAAATACTAAAATTTTACTGCAAAACCATTTTTAGGTGAGCTAACAAGACAGTGATGGTGGAAATGCTGAGCCTGGTTAAGTAAGTGCTGTGCTCACGATGCTATCTGCAAAGGTGTGAATGCTTTACTTGGGACTGAAACGACTTGGGGGTGATTAAAAAGACAAACATCTGCTTCACAATTAAGAACAATTTTGTTTACTGGGGGACATTCACCTGGATGTCACTATGCCTTTGATGGCAAGAGCCGAATGCTTAATCTTTGTTTCTGAATTATTTCTCCCTGCTACATTTTTTCATTGTCTGTTGGGTTTGGGTTTTTTTGTCTGGTTGGGGGTTTTTATTCTTTTTTAAAATAAAGAATAGGCTTTTCTGTAGCAAGTGAGCAACTTGTATTGTAGATTAGACATTAAAACCTTTCAATTGGGCTGAGCTGGTTGCTGCTGAAACTCAAAGTGCAGGAATGGATTAAGATCAGACAAAGCTGTGTGAAGTTGGCCGTCAGCTATGCTCAGGCTTTTGATGGGGGATGTAAATTATACTCCACTGTGGCTCTCTTAGTTAGTTGATCTATGGAGTGAAATTGAACCTGACTACCCAAGTGGCTGTTCATCTTTCTTCTTGATTGAGAAAAAGGTGCTCCTGGCACCAAACATCAAGTACCAATGTAGAGGGAAAAGGCTGAGAT
This sequence comes from Galbula dea, assembly GCA_013399015.1. NCBI lineage: Eukaryota > Metazoa > Chordata > Aves > Piciformes > Galbulidae > Galbula > Galbula dea. The sequence continues at coordinate 862,372 of VWZX01006715.1, forward strand.
TGGGGGGAGATTGAGGGATACCCCTGACAGCCTTTGGGAGAGGACGAGTGATTGAAGCAGCAGCCCTCTCCTCTGCTGGTCTGCAAGGGGAATGGTGGAAATTTAAAGAAGAGTAAGAAGAAAAATGGCAAATTAAATAAAAATGTTTGATTAAAAACCAACTAAACAGGATCAGGTTGTAACTTCCTAGAATTGTGACTGCAATTAACAAATACAAGCATAGATGTGAAGTACTTGGAAAAGGAAGTGAATATGAAGTAATTATTGAACATCATTTGTAACTTTACTTTGACTTTACATTTACTTTCCAGTACTTTTGCTTTTGTCTACATTGTGAGAATAAGGATGTGATTCTGTAGAGGTTTTTTAGGTTTTACTTTTTCTTTTCAATGTTCTTTAAAAATTATTCTTGAAACATTTGTTCCCAAAGCAAATCTTTCCAATCAGTTGTTTTGGTTGCCTGCTGTCCAGGTTATGAACTGACCAGGATAGGTGGCAAAAGAGAATGTGAATAATTCTGTGTCAGCTGAGTCTCACTTTCTTTTACACAGATTAGCAAACATTTAATGGTGATATCGAACTGGTGTTGCACCTTTTCTCTCAGCAAGACCTTCATTTGAATCCTCCCCCTCTTTCTACTTTCTGATCTTCATAGAATCTGTGGAAACTTGATATCTATAATATTCTGTGGTGTGATTTTGATTAATTAGTAGTTTGAGTTATTTTAACAAGAGAGACAAAAGTTTGGGCTTCCTGTCTCTTTAGGAAACAAGCTTACAGAACACACAGATGGAAAAGGGGTGACTGAGACTGGAAGAAACCTAATAAAACACTTTGCCTTATGAACTGCCAACTTAATAGAGGAAATATGGCATTGATGTTGCTCAATGATGAGCAGCTGTAACCTTATATTTCTCCTCCACAGGAGCATAGGTTAGAAGATAAACCACAATGACATTACATGAAGGTACTCGAGGGAACTTTCTTATCCATAGGGCAAAATATATAACTATCTATTTACTTCTACATATATTTACATTTGAGTCAGCACTGTGCCTGGTGACAATCATGGTGAATAGCTGCTATTAAGAAAATAAAGTGAAAAATATTGTACCTCTTTTGGCTCAGCTGCTTCCTGTGCAGTTCAGTGAGAGAGTACTCAGCTTGGATATGTTTTTACCTGAAACAAACACAGCTAACTGATGCCAAGGAATAGGAAGAATATCTCTACAATTCATGACTCTAAAGAATGAATGGTTGGAGGAGAAAGGCTGAAGGTGAAAGCTCTAAGCTTTTTGACTTCATCTAGGATAATACTAAGTTTTCAGTCTTCAAATAAAAATGTCTTAGCTTCTTGGTTCTGCTAGGAATTTATACATTAGATTTCCTGTTAGCTAATGGGGGGAAATTACAAATGCTTCCATTTATCCTTGGAAAACTTTGCTTAAAAAAATCCAAATAATAGTAGAAAATGAATTTGGTATAATTTTATAGAGTTATGGGGCTTGAAAGTCCTTGAGAGATCACAGAGGTAAGATCTGGACTGTGCCAGGCAGATGTTTGTCTAAAGCTGCTCTTATAAAAATATCAGTGAAGAACATTGTCAATGGTTTGGTGTTCCTGTAGTCTAAGTGTGGGACAGAAAGTTTTCCTTAATCTCTGCCATGTAAATTTAGCTCATTTCTTCTTAGCTTTTCCCACCATACAGAGAAAAATTAATTGCTTGCTCCTTAATACTGACAGTATCATAGTATTCCTGGAGAATGGAATAAATAAATAAAAAAACAATTGCAAAAGTCCTATAATGCCATTATGCTACAGGGAAATACAGTGAAAAAGTTAGTACCTAGGGAAAGACACAAGAGAAGCTGGATAAAACCTGGGTGGTTAGTGCAGAGGGTTGGCAAAGATAAATCAGATGCTTCATGCTAATAGATCAAAAAAGAAGTAAAACCTGGAGAGCAGTAAATTTACAGTAAAAAAAATATCAGCCCCATGGAACATGCTGCTGCCAAGATGAGTGCTGAAAAATTTCTTTTTAAACAATGGACACATTCTGAGTACCTGGATAACCTGATTTATTTATTTTGTGTTCAAGGAACAAAATCCTGTCCAGTCACACTCAGAGAAGACTTTCTGAGGATAAATTTTGCAAACCTATTGACTGAATTGAAAGACAAAAGACTTGCATGTTAGCCAGTGAGGCACAGTCAGAGATAGGGCAGCTGTAAATGTTTGCTTACTGTGCCTCATTTAAATGTTAAATATTATTCTCTGAATCAGTAGGCATGTGGGGAAAGGTCACCTCTGCCTTGTCACAGTGTGGGTAGGTTGGCTGTGAGGGAAGGGTGTGAGTGCAGATTGTGGTAAAAGGATGAAAGTTCATGAAGAGAAGCAGAAGCCTGTGGTTAAGTGGATCCTTTGCTCATAGATGGGAAGGTCAGCCTAGAGCTCTGCAGTGCTGATGGGTAGGTCCTCATCCTGTCCACTCCTGTGTATAATCCTCCCCTTGAGCATTTGTGCAAGGTGAGGAGGCAGCCAGCAGTAGCATAGGCTTCCAAGTGCTGCTTCCATGTTACCAGTTGATTTAAATCAGAAGGTGCCAGTACCTGGGTTAGGAGCTTCTGCAGTTGTTAGAGAAGCTGTTAGACTTCCATCTATTTCAGAAAAGAGTGTAGTGCACCTCAGTGCTTCTGCACCTGAAAGCAAGCACGTGTGGCATTTGGGAAACGTCTCATTACCATTCTCTTTGCAGCCGCCGTCATTTTCATTAGGCAGCATTGTTGGAGCGAAGCTCTCAGATACTGAGGTCTGATTTCAGCCCACTAAGCTGCTGCATGGAATGACAGGAGGCTGCAGGAAAGCATTGGAAGCAGTCTAAGAAACAGGCTGGAGTCGAACACCGAGGCCAGAGGCATGTTGTAACTTTCAGTAGTTCTCTTCATTACCCAATAGCTCCACAAAAAATCAGTATTAATAAACTGGCCTGGAAGTCCCTGTTTCTCAACAGAGATGTGCCAAACAGGTAAACCAGCACTTTGAAGTGCCTGCTGGTGTGTGCAGGCTTTCCTTGGGTGCTTGCATGGCTGTTGGGCAAGTGTATGCTCTGGAGTGCACTAGAAAGCATTTGAACATATAAGAAATAGTCAGTCAGTTGTCTATCTTCAGCACTTGTTCTCCAGTTTTGCTCCAGGATTCTGAAGATGAGCTTGTGTAGGATAATAGTGGCATGTCTAGCTTTGCTGTGAGCAGGTGCCCTTGTATAAATGAGTGCATATTTCTGAGGCTTTTTTAAGCCTCAAGAGTTTTGAAATGACAGCACTAACACAAACAGTATTCATGTCTGCTTTGTTCTTCTGCTGTGGTGGTGCATTTATTTAAGATCCAGTGTTAGTCATGTTAATTATAGGGAAGCTGAAGAGGTGGTGATTAGGGAAAGATGTGAAGGTTTAGGCTGAGGCCTCAGATTTGGTTTTAAGGTAAAAGAGCTTAATTTCTGCAAGCTGTTTTAGCAAAAGCCTCAAATTGAGTAGTTCTCATGTGACAGCCTGGAGAGGTTGCCACCACCCTGATATATCTCTTGGGCCATCATCAGAAAAAACTAAGCTAATGCTGTCTTGTAGCCTGAGCTAGAACAGCATGTGTAGTGCTGAGTTTGAGGCTTTTGTAGTTACTGAGGTATCTGTAAGCTTGAAAAGCTTTAGTGATTGACACATGACTTTATGGAGGCATCAGGACCTATTGCTCTTTCTAAGCGAAGCTCATTTGTCTTCCTACATCAAGAACTTGAAACTGTGTTTCATGAGGTCGTTGGATTGTGAGGAACTTTGTGTCCAGCCCCTCTCACAGGTAATTATGCAAAATGCATGTAAGAGTTTGTTTCTTCAGTGTCATGTTGCTGTTCCTTGTTAGCTTCTGCATATGCTAGACCAGGCTGTGAGCAACCAGCATTGTTGAATGTCAGATGGAAGACTCTCTTAACTGCAATGTAGTTGCTGGGATTTTTTCCTGGGTTTCTTTCTTTGCTCTCCTGATCCCCACTGTATGTCACTATAGTAGATGTTCTATGCAAGCTTCTCTCTGATTTCTCAGACTTGTGTCACCAGATCATCTTCCAGAGCTCTCTTCTGTCATAGGAAGATACCTGAATGAATAATTTCTGTTGCCTTGTTTCCACATGCCCACTGCTCCTGGGAAAGACAGCTTTAGAAGCAACTTGTTCCAGCTATTGCCACCACCCTTGTAATTGCTAGCATAAATGTTAGATATCCAAAGTCCACTGACATAGCCTATGTAAGGCCATTCTGGGTGGTTGTCTCCTTTAGACACCAGTGTTGCCCTCTTCCACCTTGGTGTTGACAAAAGGGAAAAAAATCAAAGTTATTTCTCCTAGTCTCCTGTGTTAGGCTCTGGGATCAATAATCAGTGTTCAGCCATCATGAAGCAGATACCTTCCTAATTTATTTATTTATTTTTAAAGTATTGGGTACATCTCAGTTCTCTGCAAATGTTTGGGGTTTTTTGTATGGGTTTTTTGGGGTTTGGGGTTTTCTTGGTTGTGGGTTTTTTTGATTTTTGTTTGTTCGTTTGGGGTTTTGTTGTTGTTTTTTGGTTTTGATCTGGAGAAAATAGCTCTCTCAAGCAGGTTACACAGAGCAGTTAGTGCTGCATGCATCTTAACTTCAGTGAGAGGTCAGGGGATCGGCCCATGAGACGTTAACAACTTAAAGGATCTCTCTTTTCCTTCCATGCCTCTCTAATTTATATGCTAGCTGAGGAAAAAAGTCTAAATATAAATAAATATCCTGTTTATAATTTTTGTTTCTTCCTGAAACAGGCAGATAGAAGACAGCAGGCATCTTTGTCACAGAGATTAAGGAAAAACAACTGCTTTTATTGCATGTTACTTGACATTCCTAAAGACACTTGTCTGGTTGTCTTCTTTTAAAAGAACAAATAGTATTTAGGGAGTTGTTATACTAATGTTTTAATGTGGATTTGGTACTGATTTGATGGGACATGTGCCTAAAAACTTTCCAATCTCAAAGTGCCTGATTGAAAAGAAAACTTTACTTGTATCTGAGATGCAGGAGAAGCTGTTCAGATCGGTGGGTGTTTTACTCAAGCAAATTTGTAAAGCAGGAGACTTTGAGGTGCTCGTGGGTGAGAAAGTGGCTGGTTCTTAGGAATGGGAACGTGGAGAGTTGCAACCATTTGGAGCAGCTGAAAATCCTGCGCTAATGCGAGCTGCAGCGGGTGCTCTCCTCCTTCCCTGCCCCGAAGGCAGGACGTGCTGCGCAGAGAAAGCTGCTGGCAGAGAGGCAACAGGGGAGGCAATTGGAAGAAGGCTTAAATTAAATTCAATCAGGCACAGCAGCCCTCAGCTGAAGGGCCAGATCCTGAGCTTGGATGCATGCACTTCTCTTTCCATCTATAGGGCTTGAGAAAACAATGCTGGCATCAAAAATGTGAGCAGAGATCCCTCCTGCGTTTAATTTTTGACAGTCTTTCTCCCCCCTTTTTTCTATCAACTGTTTCTTTTCTCTTTGAAGAGTTTTTCATTGCATTTAAAATCTCAAGACTTAAACTGTGTGTAGACATAATTGTGTCTCTTCATGTTTACTTAGGGGGCCATAATCTTACTACTTGTTATCCATACAATATTAGCAGTGAGACGTTTTCCTGGGCAAGGTTTTGAGTGATGTATTTTCATGAAGGAAAGGAAAAAAGGATGAATATTTTGAATAGAAGAACTTGGCTTATATCAATAAAGTAGGCAGATGCTGTGTTTAATATGTTTACCCCCATTATTGGAATTTGGTTTAGAGTCCTTCTGTCATGAGATGGTAGAAGACTGGAAGGGAATTAAGGAGACTAAAGAAAGTCCCTTGACATTTTAATGTGCTGAAGTAACAGGCAGGCAGTCTTGCTTTATACAATGCTGTCTTCCTGAGTAGAACAATTAGTGTTAATATGGTAATGATAATTGTTTCTGTAAATTATTCTTAATTAACTATTTATGTAATAAGACATTTAAGAATCTGTATTTAACAGTTTTGAGGGTTTTTTTCCCCCCTGCTAATTGCCTTCCCTATGTATTTCTATGTGCTAGTGACTGTCTTCCACTCAGTGTTAACTGTGTGACATCCAGGCTTAAAATTTGCTACAGATGATCCTTAATTAACACAAAATGGTGCATAAATGGTCTAGTAACAGGTGGATTCTTTCGTTTAGCTATGCTGTAATTGCCACTTGCTGTTTTTTCTAGTGAAGTAATGAAGCTCTAATACAGAACCCAGCTTGTGGGGCCACCAATCCTGCCCAGTATTGTTGTCAGCAGGTGACAATGTGCTTATCTGCCTTTCAGATGTTAAACTTTATTCTGTGCCAGATATGGTAGGGCCTCTTTGGGAGTCTTCTGTGCCCAACTGGCACCATGGAGCCAAAAGCAGAAAGGGGGAAAGAGTGTTCTGGGCAGTTGGTTTATGCTAGTCTTCGTAAGCAGGGAAGAGAGGAGCAAGCACTTGATCTCCTGCCTCATTTGATGTTGCTCACTATATTTGGAAGGGGTGTTGAAACAAGGTAAGGGAGAGGGAAGAGCCTGCTATGTCATGTGCTTTGTAATTACCTCTGGTTTGGACTTTTCCATCTTGGAAATGTCTCCTGCTTTTTCCTCTTTGTGGTTTGTTTCACTTGTGGATGTGTGAAGTCTATACCAATATTTTATGGACATAATTGGTCTAGGTTTCTGTATACTGTCTAATACAAAGTGCACATTCTCCTTTTTACTGTGGTTTATGTTTATTGCACTCACTACATTGTTTTATGTGCACACTGTGCTTATTGAATGTGTGGTGTAGTCACAGAGATGTTATATTCCATTCTTAGCATCATTAGTGCTGTTTTCCTCACCGATTTTCATCAAGCTGTAGCTTAATTTAACTCAACTTCATTATTTTGCAAAGCAGTTTGTATCTGTTGGATTTCCCTTCTGTTGCTTTTAAACCCACCAGTGGCCCGAAACAGTGATAGCCTAAGTATTTTTAGCTTTGTCTTTCTTTTTTGTGAGCATTTTAGGATTTCTGTAATACAGCCAATCAGTTAAAGCCAAATACTGATGGCTTTACAAGTTAATTAGCACCTCAGTTCATCAGCAGTCACACTCAGATTAATACTGGAGTAAGCAGATCAGAATCTCATCTTCAGTTTGTGTTTAGTAAAGGTGATTTTGCAATATGGTAATTTGCATTGTGCACAGAGTGTATTTAATTTTCAATGCTCTTATATTTTGACCTATTTAAACTCAGGGTGTAAAATCTTACAGGAACTGGCTTGTTTCAGCCTGTGTGAAGAATATGGAAAATGCAGTCAATTGCTAAGATGTGTTCTGTTTAAGCAACACTAATCTATTTCTCTACTCATTCACTTGGAAGGTAGGGAATTTCTTTGAGTCTTTTTGTTTCTTTTTAAGTTTATACAGCGTAGGGGTCTTGATATAAATAAAAGTAGCTACATGAGTAAAGTAGGAAAAATAACTTTAGCCTAATCAATGCTTAATTGTCTGGATTAGTAAGACCTCCAATAATTAAGATAGTTTGTGGATGTAATAAGCCATTCATATTCAATCCATTACATCCTTAGATTTTTGCTATGTAGGCTTTTCTTTCAAAGACTGATGGAAGACATGTTTACACTGATGGTGAGCCCTGGTATATATGAGAACAAATAATTGGAACTTCAGAAACTTGATATTTTGGGAAGAGTACAGATAATTACTATTGTTGTCCCCTCAGCTGCAGCACATCAAGAAAAAAAGTAGCTAATATAAATTACTGTTCTGTTAGAGATGATTACTGTGGGAACACTTCATTGAGAGTAGTCTGCATTGCTGCAGAAGAAGACTCTATCCAAATACTAGGGGTGAGTAGGAAGCTTCGATGCTCTGCAGTGGTCCTTCCTCTGCAGTCTCAGAGAAGGAAAGACCTTTGAGCTGCAAGTCTGGTTTTATACCACTGCAGTGATGATTGGGGCTGAATGTGGTGGTGATGCATCAGTACTGCTCTACTAGCTATACATTGCTGGTCTAAGGAAGCAGTTAGTCCCAGTACTTGATATGTGGATTTGGAGAGTATTAAAAGTGAAAATCAGGGCCATGTCTCCCAAAAACAGTGCTCTTGTCTGTGTTTTGGTTTTTAAATGTATTCTTCAGAGTGTTTACTGTATATGCTGTACCCTCATGTCTTCCTTTGGTTTTTGTGGGGTAGAGCAGAAGCAGAGGAAATCTGAGTTTAGCCTGTGTATGGTAAGCAGGATGGGTAGAATAGATTGGCTGCCTGATGGAATATAGACTTTTGTCCAAATCTATTGCACTCCAAATTTATTGAACAGGATATGCATAAATGTTTCTTTCTGTTAATCAAGGTTGATTAAATTACAGTCAGAAAGATGCTTTTGCTCTCAGAGACATCACAACCTTGTTATCATCTCAAAATCACCCAGCCTTTCAAGAGAGGCTTTTATTAGCTCTTCCTAATCCCCAAATAATTACTTTAGACAAAGAGCTATTGGTAGACAACATCTTGTCTAAGGAAAATGGGTTCACAAAAAAAAACACAGGCCCAAATAAATTCTCTGGTGCTCTGTGTTAACAAGTTTCCCTGGTTGTCCTTGATCTTAAATCACAACTGGGTCACACCGCTAAACAAGTACTACCTCATTTGATAGAGCTGCCTCCTTCTTGGGGTCATGGGGTAGAAGTTTTATTCTCAGTACTTAAACCTTGTGTTTGAAAAGGAGGAAGGTCTTTTTGACCAGATTGGTAAAAGAGAGAGGAGATTTCCTCTCCTATAGGTTTACATTTGCTGTTTAAACAAAGTGCAAAGCATGGTTGCATGTTCTGCAGAAGTCATTTTGCTACCTGCATGTAACAAGATGTACAAGAGAGTTTCATACCATGGACGTAGGGACTGAACATCGCAATGTGAACTTAAAAGTGCATAGTTCTCCATCTCCTCACTCTGTTGATGGACTGCAACCTACACCAACTCCTGTGCCCCTTCTCTATCATGTGGGGAGAGCCAAATCTGTGAGGCTGAGGACAGACCTAAAAAGGAGTCTGACATCCTTTCCTGTTCTACGTCTCAGGTACCTGGTGCCAGGCTGCACAGCTACATTTGCCTCTAATTAAGGCAAAAGACCTGAATCCTTCTGGGACTTGCATCCTTTCCTTGGGCATAGAGCAAGGGTTCTTCCTTTCTTATAAGTACTGTCACTGCAGGAAAAGGGGATGATTTTGATGATTGGTGCTGCTGCCCTTTTATAAAATAGCTTCCATGATTTACAGGAGTAGGAGGTAAGAAACCCAGCAGGATCATCCCTTCTTTAAAGTTTCTGCTTTTTTCATTATAGCTACCTCTCAGAAAAGGTTCCTAGTTTCTGAGATCACTCTGGTTCAGAAATCAGCAAATTTTCTGAGGAGTTTTATGGCAGTGACAGTAAAATACAAACAGACCTAGACTATTTTATCTACTTGGAAGTAATTTATTTACTTGCTAATGAAGTGGTCACTAACATCCAGAGTATCTGCTCACACCTATTCCTGTTTTAAGGGAAAATGCCTTTACTACTGCAAACAGAGAAATAAATCATAACTGGCTTGTTCTACAGAACACACTCCTAGTGATGAGGAAGGTCTGATTATTATTTTTTTTATTTCTCTGAAATAAGGGAACTTAAATTACTTAAGGGACTACTTAGCTTCCACTGGTGCAATTAGATTAATGTAGGATGAATTTTGATTTATTTCCAGAGATGAATATATGTTTCTAGGTCAGTAACTCTATTTAGAACAAGAGATCTTACAGTTTTTCCAAAATAAATCCACATGTAGTGTTAGATGTGCTGCTCCCTGCTTGAATTTCAGTATAGTCTTCATCTGACTATTTTTTTCCTTTTCTTGAGAAGTGAATGAGTTCAGAAGTAATAAATGAATTGGGAAAGAAGAGAAGTGGTAATAAAATGGTGATCTTCACTTGCTTTGCCAGAGGACTCATGTCACTCACCCTGAGCCAGTAAAATAAGCCAGGAAAGGGAGGGAGGGAGGGGAAGTCAGTGCTGTTTGGCAGCAGTAAAACACTATCCAAAGCAGTAACAATGAAAGATAGCAGTGAAGCATTGAAAGGTATGATGATATTGAATAACTGGGCAACCAAACAGCAGGTAATAGTTCAATGCTGGTAACATAAAACAATGCACATAGAGGGGAAAAATACTAATAAATTAATTTGTGCAATGGTGGGCTGTCATTTCTCAGTTGCCACTTGGGAAAGGCATCTGAAGGTTTAGCTCTACAGAACCAAGTGAGGAAGTGTTCACTGTTCCCTTGAACAGAAACCACCTGGGGTGGGTGAGAGCTGATGGGAACTGGACAACACTGTTCTTTGTGTACTACATGGCTTGGCTCTTCCTGCAACAATAAGGTTTTAGGCATTTGGTTTGTGTCAGATGTTTAAAGGTCAGAAAACAGTTGGGCAAGGTCAATAAATTTAAACATATATTGTGGGCCACAAATGTGCAAAGTTGTCCCTTCTGGCACTGGAGTCCTGGGGGTCTGGAAGAGTATATCTGGGTGGTATCATTCTCTGACTTTCCAACACAGCAATCCTAAGGAACTTTATGGACACATTCAACACAGGCTGCTGCTTGCCTTAGCATTCCTCTCTAGTCTGGATCTCCAGAGGGTGATTTCTATTTTGGTTGGTACTTGGTTATGGGCACTGTGGTATGGAGGTTCTACTTGAGATGCCACATCCAGGGTAGGGAGTCCTTCAATGAACTGTGATTATTAATGGAGCAGTGTGAAATGTGTTCTCAGAGAAAAAAATGGCTTTATTTCACTAGAAAAGTGGATTTTATGAAGCTAGACCTTGCTGCCTGTCAGATTGTGACTCCTTTTCTGTGAATCAAAGAGAGATTTCTGGATCTCACCCCTTGTATTGAACCTAGGGAATATATCAAAGAGGACAGGAATGTTATCAAATGAAACCAACTTAAATGTGCAGTGTGTTGCCTTATGTACTACTGATTTGGTAATGTGTCTGTTCACAATCTTGATAATAGAATTATTAAAACTTGGGAGGAATGAATAATCAAAAAATTATTTGAGCCTGTTCAGGATGCAATGTGAGTCTGAGAATTAACTGATGTTTCTTGTGGAGAAATATCCTCTGGCAAACTGTTAAATGTAAATTTTGAGGAAGTTGTATGTATCTCTGGTAGTTTAAGTAAAAAAAATAATCTTCTTACTCATTAGATGTTCAGTATAATAAACTTTCCTCTTGATAGCTAAGCTACCCAGAGGAATTTATGGTGTTGGTTCAAAACTCAGCCTCACCCCCTAAAAAAGCCCCAGCTCTTCCTCCTCCCCCAAGAATTCTTTGCTCAGTCCTTGAACACCAAAATGGGACCCATTCTGTGACCCACTCTCTGGTATCTGCTGCCATTTACAACCACTTTGGGAAGCAGTTGTGAAGATTTGGGACTGAGCTAATAGTATCTGACTTCACAGCCTGACAGTTGCTTGCTCTGTATATGCCATGTATTGTAGTTTACATGTAAGCAGTCCCTGGAAAGCAAAATGACCCCTCCATAATAAAATTTAGTATGTTCTGAGGAGCATTCTCTGCATCCCTGGAGCAAGATACTCTTCTCTCATGTGTCATCTTCTTAGGGCTATTTATAAGGTGACCTGTTATGTATAAACATGGTTTATCCCCATCACCAATAATGCTTATGCAGTTGGAGCCTGAATACTATTCCTGAAATATAATTTAGGCTTCTTTTGTATTCATGATAGATTTTTATGAGCCTTTTTTGTTGGTGGTGATGTCAGCAGAATCTCTGTTGAATTATGGATTAGCCATTTAATCAAGTGCTGTGCATTGTTAGATGAGTTGCTTCTTTCACTTTTCTCCTGAAAAATGAAATTTAAAAAAAAAAAAAAATGATTGCCAATGGAATTGAGTGAACACCTGATAAATAAAATTCAATTGGGCATCTGGTACCTCTGTCTAACCACATGCAAATCTAAAAACACAAGGTGTAGGTCCAGCAGGCTTCTCTACTGGAAGCCAAAGAGATTTTCTACATCAGTAAGAAAGGAATACAAAATGTAGAATCATTTCCACTGTCTCTGATGCACTTCTTTATAGTTTTTCTTGCAGCTGTTAGTTTTAAAACATCTGTTTCTCCTGATGTTTCTTTTCTTAGTATCTTGAATCCTAGCTGAGATGAGGCTGCAGGACCAGTTCAGGACCACCAGACTTGCTGGTTTAGCTGGTTTTATTCCAAATTATGTTTTTGTCCAGCTGCCTTTTAAATCTATTTCTGTGAGTTGCTAGGATACATTTCTGAAAGTGGAAACTGTTTATACAGCCTCAATATGAAAAATCTTTGTATTTCACTTATTTCTTGCCAAAGCTTCATTACAAGGCACTGCTGGAGTTTACCAAGCTCTCAAAATTGCCATACAATCCTGTTTCTTTGTTTATCGTAATCAGTGAAATACAGAGCTGATTAAATGAATCTTGTTTTGTCTACTAATATTAACTCCTTTGCTGAGCTTTCCAGTGCCATTCTTCACATGGATGTTTAGTCAGCTCAGCCCTGACCAGGGCCAATCCTACAAGTGTTGCAGGACTTGGTGAAGCTGAGATGTCTCCCTTTTGTACAAGCACAGGCATGTCTGCACCCTCTGCTTTACCAGTGCCAGATGTTTGGCATGGTGCAAAGGTGAAATCAGATCATTTGAAGTAAGGTCAGACCCATACATTTTTCTAGGGAAAGGAATGAAGTTTTAGGTGAAGAACTTGAGATCTGTGTAGGTGAAGCCAAAAGGCACTGTCAGAGCTTGGGTAGTGAGTTCTGTGCACTGTTTAAATTGCTACTTGCCAAAATACAATTGCAAGGATCAAGTCTTCACCTCACATCAGCTGTAACTTGCCTTGTCCTATGCTGTTATGTTATCTAAAATATGAAGAATATTTTCAGAGTCACTTTTTAACTATAAAATATAAACAATAGAAATATTTTTCAACATCTAGATTTATATTTTGATCTGCCACTTCAGGCTCACTGTGTTATATCTATCTATATGGGTCAGATTTTATTTTGGGGGGTATTGCATAGGAGGGTGGCTGGAGAAAGAAATGGCATTTAAAACTTGAAAGGATTTTTCTTAAATGGTAGTTCTGAGATTAGTCTTGTTAGGCACTGTTGTGAGTCTTTCAAAGCAGCCCAATAGGCAGTTAAATAACTGCCATGGACATAATTGACAATCAGATTATATTGAATGCCTGGAGACACCACCAGAGAAGTCTAAGGGAAAACTATTACAGATGAAACAAAACGTAGCATTCAAATCCTAGCAGGAGAAGCAGCTAGACAAAGGGAACACAGATCATGGTTTGATTACCTCTGTAGTAGAACATTTAGAAAATTAATATTAGGACATTGGTAGTTGAAAGCATTTGAAACTTAATGCCCTCCTTTTCTTTCATTAAAAACCGTTTTGACAGAACATGTCTGTGTGGACATGTGGTACCTTGAGCAAATGTGGGAGCAGTGGCTGTAATGTGCTCAGGGCTTTGTGCAGCTCCCACAGGTGTCAGAGGGCTGAGATCTCAAAGGTGGCACACAGCAGCTCAGAATGGTGGCCAGAAATGCACATGTGGTTTTGAAAGTTTATACACGTGGCTGCATGTTCTCTGATGATTTTTTTCATTTTGGTTGTATCCAGGCAGCCTGAAGAATTTGTTAACATACAAAGGTGGAAAAACCATCAAAAGGTTTTCAGCTTTGTATGTCTCTTCTCTGTTGTTCAGGGACAACTTAACTAATGAAAGATCAGAGCCATTCCTTCTCCTGTGTCCTGGAAGCAACAGATCGTGTAGATAATGGACCTGTATAATCTGTTCAATGTGAATTAGGAGGAGAACCTGCACATGACCTTTCTGCCTTTTTCATCTTGCTGTGGGCACTGCTCTGAGGAGCGTCTCCTTATTTTGGCTTACTACTACAGTGCTAGGCT
>VWZX01006718.1:0-25970 GCA_013399015.1 Galbula dea
TAGCCTTATTAAAACTCATACCATTGGTCTCTGCCCACTGATCCAGCCTGTAAAGGTCCCTCTGCAGATCCCGCTTACCTATTGTTGGCAATTGTGTCACCTTGGGGTCCCACTGCCTGAGTCACGTGGGACAGAACAGGGGTCACTCCTTCCCTGCACTGGGCCCCCCATTGCCTTCCTCATTCCTCTCATTCAGCGCTCCTCCAGCACAGCCTGTTGGATAGGTCCTGCAAACCCAGATGAAGCAGGGCTGAAGAAACTGGTATGGACATTTCCCAGACCTGCCCTGCCTGGTCCAGCAGAGCCCAGCAGCACCCCATGGCCACCAAAGAAGCCAAAACAATCTTAACTGGGGCCCTGAACAAAACCAAACTGAGGCTTATCAGAAAGATGGGGAGAGACATTTTAGCAGGGCCTGTTGTGATAGGACAAGGGGTGATGGTTGTAAACAAAAAGTGCCATATCAAGACTAGATAGAAGACATTTTTTATGCTGAGGGAAGTGAGACATTCACACAGTTTACCCAGAAAGGTGGTAGATGCCGCATCCCTCAAAACGTTTCAAGTCATGTTAGATGGGGCTCTGAGCAACCAGATCTAGTTAAAGATGACCCTGCTGATTGCAGAGGGGTTGGACTAGATGAATTTTAAAGGTCCGTTCCAGCAAAAACCATTCTGTGATTCTATGATTCTATGGTAGGATGATATGTTGGAGGATGTAGCTGATCATGTGCTACCCCACAGCTTGGCTGAGCAGCCAGCACTGGAAATAAATGATGTGAGGGGCTACCCTGTGACAAATATCCCACAGCTGCTTCCCTGTGTGTCCAGGGAGCAAGGGATCAGGCTGAGCTTCTCTTGCACTTTCTACACTTGATTTGCCTTCAGCAAGTCCTGGCCCTGCACCATGAGTGCAGTGTTTTTACCCACACACGCCCTGATCACACTGAAGAGTTCAGTGCTCGTCTCCATTTTTCAGGCAAGCCCAGCCCCATTTTCAGCTGACCCCAAGACCCATACAGGGAGTTGGAGAGCTCTGGGATCTCCCACCAAAGCCTGAGCTTCTTCAAAAGGAACAGCAGTCTGGGGAAGATAAGGAGGAGGAATAGCCCTCCCATCATTTCCAAGCCTGGAGGCCAGCAATGGTATGAGGAGATGGAGACCAATGACTCCCTTGTATCCAGGAACATCCTCACCAAAAAAGCCTTTGCCTTCCCCCATTTCTCACGCCACCCCTACTTCCCAGGACAGTACAAAGCCCTGATCCTGCCACCCCTCCATCACCTCCTGCTGCTCTGGCCATAGAGCAGCCAGCCCTCAACTTGTATGTGCATAACAAGATTTCTCTTTCCTATTTCACCTAGAAACACAAGAGGTGTTTGGCTGCTACACTGGATGCAGTCCAAGGTCTTCTACTGAGAGTGCAAGACACACTCTCTAGCCTCCCTCCCTGTGCCTGCTGGGGCCCTGCAGCCTCTCCTTTAATTGTAGAGTTTTCAGTTACTTTGGTGCACTTGGACTTAGTGTTGCACCTTGGGTGCTCTCTCATTTTGTGGAGCTCCCTATACAGCCCTGGGCACATGCTGCCCCTTCATACCCACTGACCTCTCCCAATGCACCTCCAGAAAGGAGGAGTATTGGCCATTAGTCTATAGCCTGTGTGGCAGCCCAAGGCAGGTAACCATGAGACAACTCTCCAACTCTCTTTGCACTAGGCACTGACACCTGAGCCCTCAATCCAGACCTGGGTCCCCAACACACCACATCAGTGTGCTGAGCTCATCCTCCAGGTCAGGGGGCTCAAGCACAAGAGTATGATGGGTCCCAGAGATGTTATGGGGCCTCACACTCCTGCCCAGGAAGGAGGCAGGTCTGGGGCTATGACAGGACTGCTGGTGTTTGTGAGGGAACAAGGCAGTAAGGAACAGCCCATGGAGATTGGGGTCCTGGAAGAGCCATTGAAGGGGCAATGCCAGTCCTGTGTGCCCCAGAAAGTGGCTCTGCACTCTGTGCCAAGGCAGTGGAGTGCAGAGCTACCTCCTAACTACTGTGGGGGTGATCCTGGAGCTGCCCAGGGTGTCCAGGTCACTGTGGCCCCCTTAGAGCTCACTTCTGTGGGGCCACAGCCTAGAGTTCACCCCAATATGGCAGCTTTGTCTTGTCCTCTCTGCCCTGGGACCAGTGTGGCCCAGTCAAGGCCTGGGGTAAAAAGCAACTGGGGAATGCTGAGATGAGCAGAGAGGAGCTCCCACTGGTGCATCACAGGATCTTGCAGAGAATCATTTCTGCTGAAACTGTGGCTAGTGCATGGAAAAGTCTGTCAGTAGGAATATTCTCTGGGACCATGGGCTTTCACAGCCTCACCCTGAGCCCATTGTCCCCAAGATGTGTCCCTTCCTCACCACTTTATCTTTGTGCTCTGCTCCTCCCAGTCAGGCTCAGCAGACACCCCAACACCCAGGCAGGCAAGCAGTAGCTCTTCGCCAAACCCCCAATGGATTTTAATAAGAACAAAAATGGAGGCACAATGTAAATACAGGGGAATAAAACCAGAGGCACAGCCCAGTTGTTCTTGCTGCAGACGGGAACAGGGAGAGGGTTCCTGGTGCTCCCAGCTCTCCCAGCTGCACAGAGCTCTAATGCCTCCCAGCTGCTCCCAGACTCTCAGCAGGGACAGGTTCTCCTCACCAAGGGCTCAGGGAGCCTTGTACACTGTGCTCTGGTGTCAGCCTTTGTGTCCTCAGGAGGATGTGCCAGACACAGCTCTTCAGCATCGTCATAGCCCATGGTTTGTGAGGACAGGGACCAGGCATCTCCCTCAGCTCCAGGGACCCCAGCACTGCTCTGGAAATGCAGATTTCCCCCTGTAAGCAGCAAGGCAGGACATTGCACACTGGCCCCAAGGTGTGCTCCTCCTGCTCTGTACCTCACCTTCATCCCTTCTCCTCATCAGTCCTTGGGAGTTCAACACCCTTTCCCACACCAGGTCCCACAAGAAGAATTACAAAGAAAGGTTTCCCCATCCCAGAAAGTTTGGGTCTCAGTACAGCAGTGATTGATCCAGCACCAGGGATGGCACCAGGAACTAAAAGTGCTCTCTTTAGCTCTCACCTCCAGGTGCATCCCTGGGCCCTGCTCCCTCTTCTGGTGCCCTGGGCATTTCCCAGTCTCCCTGCCCAGACACAGGATCCTCCTCAGGGTCAGAAATCTTCCTAGCATCGTCATAGCCATCCACTAGGCCACCTTCAGACAGGACAGGGACATCTGAAAGGAAGGGGGAGTTGGTGACAGGGAAAAGGTATGTCCTGCAGAACAGAGGACAGGAAGATGCACAGGGACATGGGTCTTAGATATTGGTGTTGGTAGCACTACAGGACACCTCTACCCATGTCTACTACGTCTGCAGGGAGGAGAGATCAACCACTTCCTGTCCCCCATTTCCTGGTATTGACCCTAAGACCATCTTTCTCCTTGCTGTCCCCAGGGTTGGGCTTCAGCTTGGTCACAGACCACTCTGAATAGGAGCCTGGAGAGAGGCGCAGTGGGTGTTATAGGAGTGCTCTTCGATGATCCCATTTGTGGTCAGTGCTCCTGGGACAGGGACCCACAGAGGAAGGGCTGAGTGTAGAAGAGAGCTCAAGACTCACCCTGCTGCCTTGAAACAAACCCATTCTCTAAGGAGCTCCCAGAGCCGTCCCCGAACAGCCCCTTCCCTCCCCCTTCAGGTGTCACCCAGGATACAAGGGCAGGCAGAGGGGCTATCTCTGGCTAGGACAGGCAGAACTGGTGGAACAGGTGAGGAGGAAGCTTCTTGCCCAGGCCCACAACCTAGCTGCTCTCCCCTCATCCAGGGCCATGTTTCAGGGGGCTGTAGTGGGTCAGCCCTAGGTGGGGACCGGGGCAAGAGCCCTGCAGATGTGCCCCGATGATGTGCCAGCACCAACCTGAACCACTGAACCACTCCTGTTTCTCCCATTCTGGGCTGGAACCAATCTGCTCATACACAGCCTCAGAGAAAGGCTCCCAGGCTTGCTCGGAGACTGTGGAAAAAGGCAAGGCTGGTGCAGGAATGGGCAGAGGGAGGACAGGACCCAGCTCTGCTCCACTAGACTTATTCCCCAGGGCCAGCTCAGGGCTGTCACCACAGCACAGACGCACTGTGCTGTCCTGTCACTACTGCCACTTCCTCAGTGAAGGAAGTGTCTGCATGGAGGTGATCTGGAGCAGCAACACACACCACACATTCCCTTAAAGATCACCCTTGTGCCCCTCTGACCCCTGGCTCAGGTCTCTGGTGCTGAAGGAAGCTCCCACCTTTCCTCTCCCCATGCAGCTGACCCCTCTCTGCCTCATGGATGCATAGCATGACCCTTGGCCTGCCAGGAAGACTTCAGGGTTGGATGGAGGACCATTCTGAAGGCCTGAAGCCATGGAGGTGGACCCTGCTGCCCCATGCTCCACCTGGAATCTCCCCTCAACCAGATCCCCCCCCCCAGTGCTTCTGAGAGCACTGCCAGTGAAAATCCTCATCTGTTTCCTTTTTCCCATCTCGCCCAGCCCAGCTCTGCTATTTCCCTCCTCGCCCCACCCTGAAGCCCCCTCGTGTCTGGACTCTCTCTACCCCTTGCTGCTGGTGGCCCATGGCCAGGCACTTAATGAGACAGCATATAGACTGCAGGAAGCACACCCTCATGTTCCCCCTGCTCTGCCTGGATCGTTCACCGACACCCCGCAGCACCCCTGGCCTTGCCAGGAGGCATCTTCTCTCAGGAACACAGGGGAAGGACCCACCTTTGCGCTCAGCCCTGGCGCTTTGCGCTTGCCCAGCCAGGAGTGCCAGAAGCAGGCAGACGAGGGCTCCCAGGATGATGCAGATGATGATGGGCAATGAGACATTTCCACAACCAGTTGGATGGACCTGAGCAGGACCTGCATGGGCAGAAGCACAAAAAGGGCTGCAACAGGCCTAGGTGAGGTACGGGCCATGACACCCTAGTCCTGACTCCCATTGCACCAGGGGTAGAGAACCCTATGGGTGAGTGATGGAGAAGCTCCCACCTTACTGGGTAAATTACAGCCCTCTCCAATCCACCACCACCACCCCCCTACTGCTTTCTTTTGGGAGATTCCCACCCCATCAAGGAGCTCCTTCCCTCAAGCTGTGGGTCACATCCTGGCCCTGGGAAGACCTATTACTGGTGGAAAGGAGAGGTTACCTGCTCGGGGGGTTGGTGCTGCTGTCCTGGGTGCAACTGGAGAAGAGGAGAAGGAGAGCTGGGCTGAGAAGGTGAGTGTGCTGGTATCAGGGAGCCTCCTCTCTAACATGTTGAGTGTGTGTGTGTTCATGGAAACATCCCTGGCACATCCACCATAACTGCACCTCCTTTGAGTCTGGTCAGGGTGGCTGGGATAGTGCCCAGGGCCCTGCTCTGGACCGTGGGTACTATAGCACAGGCAGCTCAGGAGATGCCCCTGAGTCTGCAGTGCCCTGTGGGCAGAGGCTGGAGGACATCCAGCCCCAAAGAAGCTGCTGCCCGCTGGGCACCAGGCTCCCATGCTCTGCAGGGATGGCCTTGCCTTAAGGAGCCCTGTGGCCATGATGGGACCCAGAGGGGAAAACTCCTTCCACAGCTCCTTGCCAATACCCCAGTGAGAGGTCCCAGCCCCTCTACTCACCTGAGCAGTTCACAGCAGCATCTTCCTTGTGCTGGCAGCCACCACTGCCCTCAGGCCAGGCCTGGCAGTCCTGCAGAGACGTCTCTGTCCCCCAGCACTCCACTTGCTCCAGCCAGATGGGGCCTGTCCCCTCCCCAAAAGCAGCCTCGTCCAGGGCAGACACGGCTGGGCCACAGCCCAGCTGCCTGCAGGCCACCTCCGCATCCCGCATGTCCCAGGCGTCATCACACACCGTCCCCCAGAAGCCATGGAGCCAGACCTCCACTCTGCCCTGGCACCCATTCTGGCCTCCCACAACACGAATTTTCTCCCTGTCTGAAGAAGGCAGAGAGCTCCCAGGGCAGCAAGACAGCAGGCAGAGCCCTGTCAGGTGAGAGGAGTGTGCAGAAATGCAGTTACCTGCACAGTTTGTGGAGTTTGGGCACAGGCCCCCCAGGGCCACGGGTGGTTCTCTCTGTTTCCCTGCAGAAGGAAATGCTGCTGTGAAGTGGCTGCTGCAGGAAGTCAAGCAGCAGAGTGGGACTGAGCTCGGCTGGTGCCTCCCCCTGCCACCTCACTCACAGCAGCAGCTGAATCCCAGACATTCACAGGGAACACACAGCAATGTGGGGACCTGGACTGCTCAGCCCCAAAGGGTTCACTGAGCAGTGGGTGGGTGTCCATGGAAGGGATGTTCCACAGAGCCTTGGCTGGTCTCTTCTGAGACCTTGCCTGGACACACCTTTGCCTTGCCTGGGCACTGCTGGGAGCCCAGCTGGGAACTGCTGGTGAATGTGTGGGACTCTGAGAGCTGAAGTCCCATTTTTGCTATGAGCAGCAGAAGGATCTGGAATATAAAGTATGAGCCCTTGTGGGCACTGTCTGTGTGTTTGACTGTGCCCAGGAGGAAGCAGGAGCTGGGGGGATGCTCAGAATGTAGCTCAGAATTACCGTTGCAGATGATGTGGATCTCCTCTCGCAAGTCATTGCATGATTGTGGGTCCCAGGGAGTGGAAGGACACTGCCAGAAGGAGCTGTTTCTCTCCCCACACTCCACATGATCCAGCCAGGCAGGGCCAGACACTCTCCCAGAGGGCAGGTATGTTTCCAGGTAACCTCTGTTCCCACAGCCCAGCTCCTTGCATGCCAGCAACACGCTTCTGGGAGTCATTGAATTGGAGCAAATGCTGCCCCACGTCCCATTGTAGAAAACCTGCAGGCGCCCAGAGCAGTTGGTGCTGTTCTCCAGCCTCAAGGCTACAAACTCTGGGAAAAAAGGCCCCAAATGGCAATAGGCTTGTCTGGCGCTCTGGGATCAGTGACATCCCTGCACTTCCCAGGTCCCTAACCAGGCAATGTTACTGCCAGCAACTCCCCCTAGCACCCATGGGCAGAGAAAAGTCCCTGACGGACAGACAACCTTGCCCTCCCCACTCACCCTCGGGGGCAGCTGAGCTCCCCTGGAATCTCTGGTGGGACTGAAGGGGCACCCGTGCATTGGTGTTGCTGGGAGGGGCTTGGGCAGGGGCTCAGAGACAGCCAGGAACAGCCTCGGCCATTGACTTATTCCCTCTTGTTCTGGCCTCCTTGGGCACTGGGCTCCCACCATGGCTCCTGGCACAGACCTGAGCAGATGACTCCTGCATCCTCTTTGTGCCCGCAGTTGTGCTGTCCCCAGGACCCTGCTGGGCAATCCCAGAGAGCAGCTTCTGCCCCAGAGCAGTTCACGTTGTCCAGCCAGATCTGCCCAGAACCTTTCCCAAACTGAGCGGAGCCAACTGCCTGCACCGCCTCTCCACAGCCCAACTGGCGGCAAAGGACGGTGGCATCAGGCAAGTCCCAGCTGTCATCGCAGACGGTGCCCCAGATGCCCTGGTAGTAGATCTCCACTCTCCCAGCACAGCGCCCAGGCCCGTTCCCCAGCCGGACCTGCCGGCTCCCTGCAGTGGAAAGAAACTCCAGCTGCTGTCAGGGACTGGTGCCCACCCAGCCCAGAGCTGGGGACGGCCCTGCAGTGCCACTCACCCCAGCAAACCACCCCCACGTCTTCTGCAATCCCTGCTGCCAGAATGCTCTCAGACAAGGAGGTGTTGCAGAGGTTCAGGTTGGCCTCATCCCCTGAGCACCGCACCCCTCGCAGCCCCACAGCACCCGTTCCTCTCTGAGTCTTCGAGGGGTTGTAGGCTCTCTCTGCTTCTCCACACTGCAGCTGCCGGCACACCACACTGGCCTCCTGCAGGTCCCACTGGTCATCCAGGACCCTGCCCCATGTCCCATGCTGGAAGATCTCCACTCGTCCGTGGCACCGGTTCCCTCCACCCACCAGCCGAAGGGAACCGGAGCCAGCTGGGCCTAGGGGAGAGAACGCATGCCCCAGCCCTTGGTGGCACCAAGGAGCCCAGCATCCTGCAGTAAACCGCCAGGCTCTGACACTCTTTGCAGGGCCTTGGAGCTTGCTGGCCTGTCCCCAACCCTCCATGGGGAGCTCCTGGGCCTGGGGTTCATGAGCCTTTCCAAGTGACATTCCAGGTCTGCTGTTGCTGAGGCAGAGCCACTAAGCACCTCCTTGCCAGGGCCCTTGGGGCAGCTTTTGCAGAAAAGAGGAGCTGCCAGCAGTGGCCTGAGGATGGGCAGCACTGGGACAGGCCTTGCCCATCCTCAGTGCTGGTAATGGCACTGGTGAGACACTGTGAACAACCCACATGTCCCTGCCCATCTGTGTCCTTGGGGATGGGGGACGGAGAACCAGGGTCCCAGGCAGGGAGCACAGTGAGGGCAGCTTGTCAGAGCAAAGAGGACAAGTCTGGGGCTTGTGCTGAGCAGAAGCCAGGGCATAGCCCAGCCCTACTCTACAACTTGCCCCCTGGTTCGTTGCTGCTGCTGGAGGCACCCAAGCAACCCCTGTGCTGGTGAGATCAGGGTCTCTAGGCACCTCTGTGGGGCTGGGACAAGGCTGTCTGCATCTGGAGTGATGGAGACAAACCTACAGCCCTGTCCTGGGCCCATCCCACAGTGACAGATCAGAGGAGCCTGAGCCTGGTGGTGGCCCCAGGGCTTGAGCTGCCACCCTAAGGGACAGGGATGACTGCCCCTGTTCAGGCCTCAGGTCTCCCACAGCAGAGCAGCTGTTCTGAGCAGGGAACGCCCTCCGGATTACTCCTGCTGAAGCCAGGGTTTCACCAGCAAGAACTTCTCCCCGGTGCTGCCATGAAGTCTCCTGCTTTGGGTGGTGATGTCACACCCAAGGTGAAGATGGAGTTAACACAACAATTTTCTAGCGCTCACCTGAGCAAATGACAGCAGCAGTGTTTTCAGAGGAGCATGGCAGGGCCCCGAGGGCAGTCCTTGGGCACTCTCCTAGGTGGGCTTCAGTCCCATCACAGTGGAATGAGTCTCTCCAGACAGGGCCAGTGCCTCTTCCAAAATGCCCTCCTCTAGGAATGGACTCAGCAAACCCACAGTTGAGGTGACGACAGAGAACGAGGGCATCCAAGGAATCCCAGTGGGAGTCACAGAGGGTGCCCCAGGTCCCCAGCACTAGGACCTCCACCCTCCCTTCACATGCTGTGCTCCCGTTCACCAGCCTGAACCCTGTGAACTCAGGGACAGAGAAAGATTAAAAGGATGGACTGGTGTTCCCGCACCCTCCAGACCTGGAGGAGAGGAGAGACACAGTCTGTCTGTTTCCTCTTTCTGCCTGACCTTAGGGCTGCAGACAGCCACATCACCCTTCCTGTCCTCACTCCCAGCCCAGCCCAGTCTCTGTTCTTCTCCCTATTTCCCAGTCATCGCAGTTCAACACCCCACCCGGAGTCCTTACCTGTGCAGGTGACACCAACATCATGTGTGTGGGCACAAGTCTGGTTCCTGGGGGAACCTCTGGGGCAAGACACCAGAAAAGATTCACTCCCCACACACTGCAGCTCTCTGTCCCATATCAGACCAACCCCCTCCCCAAAGCGAGCTGCCCCAGAGACAGACAGGGCTCTGCCACACTGCAGATCTCTGCAGACCACATCGGCAGCTTTGGGACCAAAGTCTGAGTCACAGACAGTTTTCCACTGGTTGCCATCACGGATCTCTACACGTCCTGAGCAGGGGCTGTCCCCTCCGACCAGCTGGACCAATCCTGCAGCAACCAAAGATCGCTGTGAGCACCCAGAGCCCTTTGGCAGTTGCATGTCCACATCTCACCTCATCTCTGAGAAGGCCAGAGGCCCCATGAGCACCCCAGCAGCTCCCAGTGGGTGCTGACGACACAAACACACCAGGAACACCCTGCTGCTTCTCAGGTATCAGCATAGCACTCAGGGACTGGCTTCTCTCCCAAATCACCAGACACTGGAGGAACACTGGAGACCCTGAGATGCCTGGCACTGGTCCCAGGGACTTCAGCACATTAAGCACTTGTGTCCAGGGAGCCTGTCACAGGCACTGCTGTCTGTTGCAGCCTGCTCTGCCCACCAAGCCAGGCTGAGGAACTCCTTGGAGCCACTAGAAATGCACTGTGGTCTCAGGCTGCTGGGACACTGCTATTAGCTGAGACAGGGTACAGGCATGGCATGGCTTTATCTGCCAATAGTGTCTGCACCAGCTGAACACTTCGGGACCTGCCCAGGGACAGGGTCCTCAGCTGGGGCCAGAGTGCATTGCCAGGCATACACATCCCCATCACTGGGTGGGCAGAAGGCAGAAGAGCAGGCAGAGAAGCACCCTGGGCTGACCCAAACTCCCAGGGCAAGGAAAGACACCAAGGAGAGCCAGCAAGTGCTGGCCAGCCCCCGTAACACATGACAGCCAGGGGCTGTGACAGGCTGGGCAGCAGGTCTGCACTGCCTGCACAGGGTTGTCTCCCTGTGGGCAGGCTCTCACGGGGTGACCCTGGTAAAGAGATCAGATGGCTATGGGCAACCCTGCTTTTCTGCCTAATCCCAGCATTCCTACCTTCTGAACAGCCCCTCTGCTTTAGGGGACTCATGTCTGACAAGGGACACTACCCAAAAGTCCCAGGCCAACTTTAGCCCTTTCCTGGGACTGTGGATGGCCATATGAGCTGGTTTTGATATCTCTGCTGCTTGGTCCTCAGTGCTGCCAGACAACTCCTGTGTGAACAGGAGGTGAACTAGCAGAGACAAGCGAGACCAGGTGGGCATTCTTCTGCCAGCCTTAGCACTGACCAAAGGTGTGCTGAGCCACATTAGGGGCTGGGCAGTGGTAGGCTTCCACTAAGCTTTCCTCAGGATCCAGAGAAACCAGCATTGACAGTTACAGCTCAGCAGTTTGAGCAACCACACTGGACCCTTCTCCAGTGCCCCCTTGTTTCTCTGAGGGCACAGCCTGTTCCCTTCCCCCATACCAGCCACAAAAGAAGGGAACAGGCTGCTCCCATACCTGAACAAGTCACTCCAGCATCCCAGCTATGATCACAGTTTTGTCGAAACCATTCTCTGTATGGACAGTCAGGGAGGGCAGACTCTGTGCCATCACAGCGAACATCAAACAACCAAATGGGGCCAGATCCAGGTCCAAAGTGTGCAGACTTATGAGCTTCAAGAGCAGAACCACAGCCCAGCTGCTTACAAACCACTGCAGCATCGTTCATGTCCCAGGAGAAACCACACATGGTTCCCCACTGGCCTTGGTGTTTCACCTCCACTCTCCCAGCACATCGACTGTCACCATCCTCCAGCCTCACCTCCGCAGCCCCTTCAAACACCAACAAGAGAACAGTCAAGAGAGCTCTAAGCTCCACACTGCAGCTCTGGAGGTCCCTCTTTACTTAGGGATGCTGTCAGAGGAACCTGGGTGGGAGTACTCCCTCTTCAGGGCAGGAGTCCTCCCTCTTCTGGGCTGTCTCTGGGGAAACGGAGGGATCCCTTTTCTCCTCAAGGCTTGCAAAGGACTGAGGATGCCCAGCAGAAGAACTGGCTTGCCGTTCACCACCCCACAGCCTGTGACACCTCCTCTCAACTCAACCGCCCCTTGTCCACATCTACTCAGACACTGTGCCTTGGTCCTACAAGGGTAACCCTCTCTTCCCCAGCCCAGTAAGCCCTGTACAGCCCCATGCTTCCAGGCCACAGCTCCCTCTCCTACTAAGAGAGAGGCACAGGCAATGTGCAGGCTTGATTGACTAGAACATCTTTGCCCACCCATTTCAACGGCATATGCAAAGAAACCTCCTTCCCAGAGGGATCCCAAGGGCCACGCTTGTGCCCTCTGGCCCTAGGCTATGGAACAAGGGAACCAGTACTTACCCTTGCATAGCTGCACCCATAGGAGCAGCCACAGCACCCAAGGGGACAAGAGTGCCTCTGTTCCCATCCTCAGCCTCCTGCCTTGCTGGCCCAGCCCTACTGCACCCTACACCCTGTCACAGCTCCTGGAGACTCACAGGGAAAAAGGCAATGGGAGGGTAATATATCTGCAGATGCTGACCCAGCTGCAGGAAGAGCCAGTTGCAGCAGCAGCAGCTTTTTAGACGCTATCGGGAACTATCTCCCCTCCGACACAGCCCAGCCCTCCAATGAACTTCTTCAGTGCTATTCATGACCATATATGAGGGACATTCTTGTCCTGCTGCAGGTGTCAGGGTCAGTGCATTGGAGCATCATCATAGGACAAAGTGGCTGTAGAGGAGAAATGGGTATGTCCCTCCTTGCACCCTGCTGTGGGGACCAGGAGCACTGAGCATCACCTGGGCTCATCCAAGAGAACCCCAGAGACAAGCGTCAAACTGCCCTTGAACCATGGAGCTGGGACTGCTCTGGGGTCTGTGTGATGTTAGAACAGCAGCAGCCCCTGCTCCTGTTCATGCTCCAGCCTGTGCTGTGCTGGAGCAGCATCTGGGTTTTTGGTCAGGTCAAAAGCTCCATCCCAGGAGTGCTGGCTGACCCATGCTTCCCTGTAGAGCCCCAGGGTGGGTCCCTGACAGGAGCTGGACCTGGGCCACATCCCTGCCCTGGGAGCAGACATGCAGCCCAGAGGCTCGGCCATTCCCTGACTCTCAGCATGCCACCCAGGGGCTTTTATTCACTGTGGGCACATCAGGAGCTGGAGTTTGCAGGTGCACAAACCACAGCCCACGTGACTTCGCAGTGCTGGCCGCCCTCCCCGCCACAACACCCGGGCAGGAAGCCTATGGTTTCCTCCTGGCCCCATGCTCAGGCACATCCCTGCGGTGCCCCCAAGCCACCCCTACTGCTCCAACCAGGTCTGCAGGCACCTTCAGCCTTGAGGACACAAGGCAAGGTAGCTCCCACCCCAGGGAATGGCCCTGGGATGCCCCTGGTCACACTGCACCCAGTCCCATGGCCATGGGGTGCCATTGGAGACTTCATAGTCTCCTCCTGCCACACCTGCGTACTCAGCAGTTGTACTGACAGTGACCTCACACCTCTGCTGCTGTGTGCTAAGGAGTCACTCTCACATGGGTGTGTGCTGGGCATGGGCTTCTGCCCAGGATGGTTCTTACAAAGACATCTTTGGTTAGGCTCTCACAGAATCACAGAATGTTAGCAGTGGGAAGGGACCTTGAAAGATCATCTAGTCCAACCCCCCTGCCAGGTCACACAGAAACATGTTCAGATGGCTCCTGAATATCTCCAGAGAAGGAGACTCCACAACCTCTCTGTGCCAGTGCTCTGGCGCCCTCACTGGGAAAAGAATTTTTCTTGAATTCACATGGAACCTCCTGTGCTTCAGCACTCAGTGTTCTTTTGATGACATCAGAAGCATTCACACAAGCCATATCCCTGCTCTTGGTGAAAAAGCTACTTCAGCACCAGTAAAACCACAAACTCCACATTCACAAGCCACGGACACACTCCTGGCCACTCAGCCACAGGTAGGATTCAGCGCTCCTGCTGCCACGGCCTGGGTTTCCATTCCCGGTCATGGAAGCTTTGTTGTGACCTAGTCTAGGGAAACCTGCTCTGGCAGGGGGGTTGGACTAGATGATCTTTCAAGGTCCCTTCCAACACCTGACATTCTGTGACTCTGACTCTGTGACATCATAGCATCTATACCTGCCATGGGCCTGCTCCTGGCCTGTCAGATACTAGGCCAGCAGTGACTTCACAAGCACCTCCACAACCATTTGTCTCATCCTTCCCTATCACCTAATCGGTCACAAGTGACCTTGTCAACACCTATACAAGACAGATGTTTACTCGTGGTCTACCAGATTCCGAGGCATCTGTGACCCAAAACACCCAACACAAGGCACATTTCTCCTGACCTACCAGCTACTCAGGCACCACTGATATCACAAGGACATACACAAGCCATGGGTCAGCTGCTGGCCTAGCATTCCTCAGGCATCGGTGACCTCTGAAGCACAGACACATGCCATGGCCCTGCTCCTGGCCTGTCACAGAATCATAGAATCATATGAGGGTTGGAAAGAACCCTCAAGATCATCAAGTCCAACCGAAAACCTACACTACTCTTGTCCCTAAATCATCCCGAAGCACCACATCTACCTACTTCTTAAAAACCTCCAGGGATGGTGACTCCACCACCTCCCTAGGCAGCTTATTCCAATACTTCACCACTCTTTTGGTGAAGAAATGTTTCCTAATATCTAATCTAAACCTACCCTGGCACAACTTAAGCCCATTCCCTCTAGTCCTGTCACTAATCACAAAGGAGAAGAGGCCAACACCCGCCACCCTAGAATTACCTTTCGAGTAGCTGAAGAGAGTGATAAGGTCTCCCCTCAGCCTCCTCTTCTCCAGGCTACACAACCCCAGCTCCCTAAGCCTCTCCTCATAAGGCTTGTTCTCTAGACCCCTGATCAGCCTAGTTGCCCTTCTCTGCACCCTCTCCCGCACCCCAATGTCCTTCCTATACTGTGGTGCCCAAAACAGCACACAATACTCAAGGTGTGGCCTCATCAGTGCTGAGTAGAGGGGCAAGATCACCTCCCTGCTCCTGCTGGCCATACTATTCCTGATACAAGCCAGGATGCCATTGGCCTTCTTGGCCACCTGAGCACACTGCTGGCTCATGTTCAGCCAGCTGTCAATCAGCACCCCCAGGTCCTTCTCTGCTGGGGAGCTCTCCAGCCACTCCTCCCCAAGCCTGTAGCGCTGCTGGGGGTTGTAACGACCAAAATGCAGGACTCTACCTTTAGCCTTGTTAAAACTCATACCATTGGCCTTTGCCCACTGATCCAGCCTGTCAAGGTCCCTCTGCAGAGCCTGCCTCCCCTCAAGCAGATCAATACTGCCACCCAGCTTAGTGTCATCTGCAAACTTACTAAGGGTGCACTCTATCCCCTCATCCAAGTCATCAATAAAGATGTTGAACAGGAGAAGCCCCAGCACTGACCCCTGAGGGACACCGCTCGTGACCGGCCGCCAACCAGACTTGACTCCATTGAGCACAACTCTCTGGACTCAGCCATCCAACCAATTATTTATCCAGCTAAGCGTGTGCTCATCCAAGCCACGAGGAGCCAGCTTCTCTAGGAGAATGCTGTGGGAAACTGTGTCAAACGCCTTGCTAAAGTCAAAGAAGACAACATCCACAGCCCTTCCTTCATCTAATAAGCGAGTCACCCCATCATAGAAGGAGATCAGGTTAGTCATACAGCACCTGTCTTTTGTGAAGCCATGCTGACTGGACCCAATCCCCTGGCTGCTCTGCAAGTGCTGCAGAAGTGTACTAAGGATGATCTGCTCCATCAGCTTTCCTGGCACAAAAGTCAGACTAACAGGCCTGTAATTTCCTGGATCATCCTTCCTTCCCTTCTTATATATGGGGGTAACATTGGCTGCTTTCCAGTCTGCTGGTACCTCCCCAGTCAGCCAGGACTTTTGAAAAATGATGGAAAGTGGCTTGGTGAGCACTTCCACCAGCTCTTTCAGCACTCTTGGGTGCAGCCCATCTGGCTCCATGGATTTGTGTTCATCCAGGTGATGCAGCAGGTCACTAGCCACCTCCTCCCGGATTTGGGGAGAGTGGGGTGTCATGCTGTTCCCTGACCATATTCAGTGGATTAGGGGAATGGATTTCCTCTGTAAAAATAGGCTTATTACTAAAGACTGAGGAAAAGAAGTCATTAAGCACCTCAGCCTTATCACAGAATCACAGAATATTAGGAGCTGAATCTTTTATCACTAAGTTCCCTCGTGCATCCATTGGGGGATGGAGGGTTTCATTTGTCCTTCTTTTGCTGTTGATATGTAGGGAATATTTTAGCAGACTGAGGACATGACATCTTATTGAGAGCCTGTTTGCACAACCCAGCCCACGATCCTGAGGGCTATGGCCTTGAAGATAGGGAAAAATAGTAAGGCTACAGCAGGACGAGATGGAGATAGGCAAGGTATGCTAACTGTAGAACCTAGGGGGGCGTTGTTGTAACAGTGTGTGTGTGGATTTGAATGTAACCAATTATGTTAGAAACAATTAGTAACAAAGTGTGTGAACAAGTTAGTTTAGCCTATAGTAGCTTTGCTTTATCCGTGTGAACCCTGTAAGACCCTATAAAAAGTAAACAATAAACGAAGTTCACTCTTACCTCTATGAGGACTCCATGAATATTCAGAGCAGTCATTCCTACATTGATATATTTAAAGAAACTTTTCTTGTTATTGTCCCGGTCCAGTTAATGGACATGGGGTAAATTCAAGGTTTATTTCCTAGAGTGAAATTAAGACACAAACAAGGTCAAATGCCTCAAATTAATTAGGGTTTATTGAAACAAAAGAGTTAGAGCAATAGGACAGTAGGATGGAGGAAAGAGAGGAAAATTAAGCAGAGAGGCAGGACAGAGAGCAAGAGGGCATAGTTATACCACCACGGATCAGGTCCAGCGATGTGTCGAGGGTCCGAAGTCCCCCTGCTTCTTCCATGATGATGGGTGATCACGCTCACATTCTCTCTCATACACACACCACTCACAGCTCCACTCACAACTCACAGCTCACGAGGCTTTTTCCTCAGGTTTTTATAAAAAAAAGGTACAGGACAGGGTCCTGCTGATCCTTAAGATAAAGGGAATATCCTGCAGGTTTCTACAGACTTTTCTCATGAATAAATTCCTCACAAGATGTCCAAACACCTGGGCCTTATCTCAAGGTTTTAACCAGGCCTCATTGTCCTGCACAGCAGTTTCCTAATCTCTGACTCCGGGAAGGTCTGGCATTGTCTTCTCCAATGATGATAATCAACGGTCAATCAAGCTTCGAGACATTAACATGCAGTCTCAGCACAGCTAGGAAACTGGTTTTCCATAGCTGATAAGAAAGAGGATTCAAACAGTCTCTTACAGTTATTCTTAACCTTGGAGGCCAGATTGATTTCTAAATGATCTTTGGATTTTCTAATACCCTCCCTGCAGAGCCTCACGACCGTTTTGTAGTTCTCGTGAGTGGCCTGCCCCTTCTTCCAAAGTCTATAAACTTTCCTTTTCTCCCCGAGTGACAGCCAGAGCTCCCTGTTCAACCCGGCCGGTCTTCTATGCTGCCAGCTTGCCTTACAGCACATGGGTACAGCCTGCTCTTGTGCCTTCAATAACTTATCCTTAAAGAGCGTCCAGCCTTCCTGGATTCCTATGTCCTTCAATACTATCTCCCAAGGAATACTGGAAACCAGGCTTCTAAACAAATCAAAGTCTGGCCTACTTTTGTAGAGTTTTGCTATTCCCCCTCCTGACCTCTCTGAAAGTAGAGAACCTTACCAATTCATGGTTGCTATGCCCAGCATGACATCCAACCGAGATGTCTCCTACTAGCCCTTCCCTATTGACAAAGAGCAGGTCCAGCAGAGTCCCTTCCCTGGTTGGTTCACCCATCAGCTGCATGAGGAAGTTATCCTCAACACATTCCAGAAACCTACAGGACTGTTCCCTCAATGCTGTGTTGTAAATCCAGCAGATACCAGTGAAATTTAAATCCCACACAAGAACAAGGGCACATGACCTTGAGATCTCACCCAGTCTTTTATAGAACACCTCATCCACCTCAATGCTCTGGCTGGAAAGTCTATAGCATACACCCACAACAATATCTGCCTTGCCTCTAATCCTGACCCACACGCGCTCAACCTTGTCATCACACTGAATCTCAAGACAGTCATAATGGTTCCTGACATATAGGGCCACCCCACCTCCCCTCTTTCCTTGTCTATCCTTCCTAAAGAGCTTATAGCCATCAATAGTGGCACTCCAGTCATGTGAAGTGTCCCACCATGTTTCTGTGAGAGCCACTATGTCATAGTCATCCAGGTGAATCATGGTGTCCAGCTCTTCTTGTTTATTGCCCATGCTTTGTGCATTGGTGTACATGCACTTCAGATGGATAAGTGGTCCCAAGACCTTCTTCTGGGATTGGACCCCAGTTTCAACCTGACCCTTATGAGAAGTATGCATGACTTCTACTAAGACAGCAGACTGATGGCCATCCTTAGACTCCTGTCTAGTGAGCCTATTTTTTTTATCCTCTTTCCCCTTCATGCCTAGTTTAAAGCCCTCTCTATGAGTTCTGCCAGCTCCTGAGAAAGGATCCTTTTTCCCCATTGAGACAAATAAACTCCATTTATCATCACCAGACCTGGTGTCCTATAAACTACCTCATGATGAAAGAACTCAAAGTTATGATGATGACACCAGCCTCTAAGCCATGTGTTAATTAGGTGTGTTTTCCTACTTCTTTCTGTGTCTTTTCGTACTACTTGAGTACTTGATTGATGAAAATACCACCTGCACACCAGAGCCTTCAATCTGTCACCCCAATGGCCTAAAGCCCTTTTTAATTGCTTGTGTTTTTCTTTTTGTAATCTTATCATTACTGGCCTGGATAACCAATAGAGGGTAGTAATCAGAGGATTGTACCAGATCAAAGAGCTTTCTTCTACTGTCTCTAACCTGAGCACCAGTGAGGCAGCAGACTTCCCTGTGGCACTGGTCAGGTCTACATATAGGACCCTCAGTTCCCCTCACAGTGGTGTTGCCACAGTTGCTTTTCATTTTTTCTTAGTAGAAGTCACCTTAAGACATGGGGATGAGTGACTAGGCCTGGGAGGCTCTCTGGGTGGATTTTCATCATTTGCCTGAACCTCAGGTTTCAAAGCTCCATACTTATTCTGCAAATGCAATTGGGAGGGCATGGATGGCCGGGAGAACATTCGCTTACCTTTCCCAGGAGGCACCCGTCTCCATTCCCCCCCATTCATTAGGTTCCTGTGGAGAGTGTGGTGCAGGAATGGCTGATACAAAAGGGGCATAGTAGACACAACTTGATAGAATTAGAAAGTAAGTAAGCCAAGGATAACTTTAAGGGCACTGTGTCCTCGTTAAGTTAGAAACTGTAAACAGAATAGAGAGCAAGGAACTTTAACAAGGAAGCTTATCTACAAGATAACCACAAGAATGTTGAAGTAATTGCATTGACGCTGAACATAACTAACCAATAAGGAGCTTGGCTTTTGCAATATGTATGAGCGTATTATTGAGAGTATTTAACCATGTGCTTGCTGCAAAATAAACGAGTCTTAAGATGACCAACTGGTGTCCGTGACTCCCTTCTCCGACAGGTTCCCTCCTTCTGCCTGGTGACAGAAGGGAAGGGGGTCCTCTACTACTTGTAGGCCCCCTAGCTGCTGCCTTTTCTGTAAGGTGTGGCTCCACCAATCTATTTCTGTCTCACTTTCTCTGATATTTCTTAGCCTATCAACCTCTTCCCTCAGTTCAGTCACCTGCCTGAGCAGGTCATTTATCTGATCAGAACACACACAGGCAGTGTCATCATCTTCCCCCGATATTACGGGCAGGCTCAAACATTCACTACAGCCTGAGACCTGCACAGTCGCATGTCTATGCAGGAGCTTAGTCTGAGTTCCCACACACTTTCTCACTGGGCATTTGGTCTGCGTTGAGACCATGATTGTCTCTAGCCCTTTTTTTTCTATATATAAATCAAGACTCAAACCCACACTGTTGCCACAGCCGTTTAACCTGTGGCCTCGTTAACGAATAGCAAGTAACTTTTAACTGTATTACCCTTACTCGCAGCAATACCTCAGCTTCTCACGCTCCTCCCTAACTCTCAGCTCCTCAACACCCTGCCTCTCTCCCTGCCCACGTGAACTGCTGCGCTAACTGCTTTGTCCCAACTGGTTTGTTCCTGTTTGCCTGCTCCTGGTCGCTGGTGCTCCAGGTGATAACTTTTGTATAAGGAGGGCACAGTTGTCTTCAGTGCTGGTCCCGCTCATGATGAGTCAGAGCTCAGAGCTGCCAGCTCATGGGCTGGGGGGGGCTGGGCTGAAGCAACAGCACTCCCTGGGCTTCTTGCTCGTTTATGGCTGCTTCAGACAACCATCTGCATGGTCCCCCCGGCTCGATCCCTCTGCCCCAAAGCTTCTCAGAGTCTTTCTGGCAGATCCAAACACGTAGGTGACTTCGCTTCAAATGTTTTGCTATGCAGACATGAACAACCTCACAAAACTACACAATCCATGAGCCACCTCATGGCCTATCAGCTGAGAATGACCTCACAATTATGTATCTACCCATTTGTCCTGGACCTGCCAGTGAGGTAGTCAAGCCTGGTCCTGGCCTATAAACTGGACAGCCAAGAGCAACATCACAAGTACGTTCCCAAACCGTGTGTCTCCTGTTGCCTATCAGCTTCTCAGTCAACTGTGACCTCATAAGCTCCTATGCAAACCATAAGACTACTCTTGGCCTATTGGCTACTCAGGCAGCAGTGACTTCAGAGGAACAAACCAACCTATTTAGTATGTGTTTACATTTTGGAGTGACCTAAGCCAGTAGCTAAAGCTCCATCCAGTCACTTGCTCACTCCACAGCAAGATGAAGGAGAAAACTGGAAGAGTAAAGGCAAGGAAAACCCCCATGGATGAAGATAAAGATAGTTTAATAGTTGGAGGGAAAAAAGAGAAGGAACCAAAGGATAGAGGAGCAATCCCTGAGATCAGCAGAGCAAAGTGCATACCACAACATCTCCAAGCAATGGCTACATTGCAGTTTCAGTGCTGAACCAGACACCATTTGTCATGGAATATCTCGTTGGTCAGTTTGCATATCAGCTCTCCTGACTCTGAGACTGAGCTTTCTGTCTGCTCCCAGACTCTTGCTCACCCCAAAGCCCTCTCACTATTGGGGCAGGGTGAGAAACAGAGAAGGCCTTGAGGCTCTCCCAGCATTGATCAACTCTAGCTACAACATCAGTGTCTTATCAACTCTATTCTCACAATAAATCCAAAACACAGAAGTGTACCAGCTGTTCGGAAGAAAATTATTCCAGTCAAAACCACATGGACACATGGCTGAAGGACAGGGGTCATTCAGAAAGCAATGAGATATTTAAGGCATCTTCTCAGCACTGGCAAATAAGACCCAGTAACTGTTGGCAACGTCACACTCTTCTGGAGTACCGCACAGTGTGCCACCAACACTGAAAGCAGTTTTGGCATCCTCTCTTTAGTCTACAGAAGTCCAACAGCAACAACATCACCCTCCATCAACCACAGATATGCTCAACACAGGCAGAGTATCCAACAAACAATTCATCCAATGTGAAAGTGAATATTTCAGTTGGCTCAGCTTTCCATGCCAAGCATTACAGAAAGACCAAAGTTCTCAGTGTTTTCTTCATCTTTCCCTGTCCATATTTATCCCCCAGAATCACATGTAATCATAGAATGGTTTGGATTACAAGAGACTTTAAAAGGTCATTTAGTCAAACCCCCCTGTAGTCAGCAGGGACATAGGATCATAGGATTGTCAGAACTGGAAGGGACTTCAAAGATCATCTAGCTGCAACCCCCCTGCCTGGCAGGGACACCATCCTTTAGAACAGGTTACCCAGGGCCCCATCAAGCCTTGTCTTAAAAGCTTCCAGGGATGAGGCTTCCACAACCTCTCTGGGCAACCTGTTCCANCTGCTGGCCATGCTTCTCTTGATGCAGCCTAGGATACGGTTGGCCTTCTGGGCTGCAAGCGCACACTGGCGGCTCATGTTGAACTTCTTCAAGTAGATCAGGTTGCTCAGTCCCATCCAATCTGATCTGGAATGTTTCCAGGAATGAGGTACCTACCACCTCTCTGGGCAACCTGGGCCAGTGCCTTACCACCCTCAGCATTTTTTCCTTATGTCTGGTATAAAACTCCCACTTTTTCTTTAAAACCATCACCCCTTGTCCTGTCACAACAGGCCCTGTTAAAAACNCAACACAGAGAAGGCTGTGGCCTGGGGGTTCAGGAAGGCACATGGTCCCAGGAGTGATGAGTCCATGGGACAAGGAACCACAGCCTCTCTCAGGGTGGGGAAGAGGACCCAGGGGTTCTTACTATCTCTCCATGTTCCTCTCCTGCCCCTACCCCAAACCACGAGGGTATTTTGTCCCTCCTAAACACTGGGTGTGCCAAGGTCTGGCACCATTTGATGCTTGCATCTCCCAGCCTCATGGCAGGAGGCTCCAGGGGAATCTCCTTTGGACAGAGACCTG
Source organism: Galbula dea (assembly GCA_013399015.1). Classification (NCBI taxonomy): domain Eukaryota; kingdom Metazoa; phylum Chordata; class Aves; order Piciformes; family Galbulidae; genus Galbula; species Galbula dea. The sequence continues at coordinate 22,134 of VWZX01006718.1, forward strand.
CAGACATCCAGGCTCCCAGTCCTCCCCTCAGCCAGTCTGCTATCACGTTACAAGGCGAGACCGCAACATCGCAGTCTGCCTGTCTCAATATTTCAGGCCTCCTCATTAGACAAAACCTGCCTAACGGTGCCTGATACGTGCTTTCTCTCTGAAACAGTCTGGACAAGTCAATCTTAAAACTTAGTTTGATTTATTATAGTGACAGAGAACAGATTCAGAATTGCCATTGATAAGTTCAATAACTGCAAGGAATTTGAGCTCAAGCTAATAATTACACTCCTGGGGAAACCTCTGACAAAGTCAGGAAAGTAAACAAAAACTTTAAAACAACACTAAAGTATAATAAAGAGAATTGCTAGCAAAGATGTTAGGCCATGTATTGATTGCACAATGCTTAACAAGAAAGCATCCCTTCCTGGTGATGGGAGGAGGAGTGGCCTGTTGGTTGTCCTCTGTGACAGCTGAATCCTAAGGTTTTCGGTCTGCCTCCCACCAACCAAGGAAATATTCCTCGCATGGGTTTTTATATCCTAATTCTAACTGTCCTTTCCTTCTAGGTGACTTTTAGCATGATTTGGGTGGAGAGTTGAGTATCATAGTCACAAATGTACTGAGGGGCATCAATTTTAATATTAAAATCACCATTAATTAGGCAAAGGTCTCAATTTGCTCACTGTGGCCTTCAGAATCTGCTTTGAAGCTCTGCTTCTTGTTATTTCAGCCTTGCTTCACTGGTTTTAGCTGAAACAGGGCCATCTTATCTTCATAAGACTCCCTCGTTCATCCACCAGCTTTGCAGATTCCATTCATAGAGATAATCCAAACATTTTCTTGGTGGTAAGCATCTTGACCTTTCTCATGGAGTACACTAAATCGGCCTGCATTTCTTTCACACAGAAAACTAGGCCTTAATGCCACATCTGCTCCTCACAGTGGTGCTTCCAGAGGGGACACAGAAATTCAGGTGATGGCAGGGAAGAGGGTTCCTGGACGTGGACACAGACACAGACACACACAGAGCTTAGCTTTGCTGAAGGGGTTTATTGATTATGAGAGGGAAATGGCCCAGAGCTCCCAGGATCAGGTGGGGTCATCCAGGGATGATCATCTCCTCATGCCACTGGAGGGGGATCACACACAGGTGTCACCACCACTTCCACTCCTGAAAGACAAAGCCCAAAATTAGACCCCCCACTGTCTGTTGGGACATGAGAAGGGCCTTGTCCCCAACATCTCTCTCTGCAGAAACCCGAGGAAGAAGAAGGAAACGGAAGTCCTTAATAAACCCAGGACAGGACTTTGCTCTTCTGAGATCCATATGTGTGGCTGTTGCACTCACATCCCACAGAAATATTAACAGCCCATGAAGCAGACACTTGAGGCAAAAGGAGATGAGGCCTCTAGAAACCAGCATAGATAGGAGTGCTGCAGGAATGCTTTCATACGTAGCTTGGCCACCTACTGTGGAACATCTCAGTGTCTGGGGCCTGTGGTTGTTTTGATGATAGGTTCACACCAGCTCAGGCATAAAAGAAACATTTTGACCCATATGGAGTCCAAGATGCTGAGCTGATTGCATGAACACCAGAATTGCCTGCAGTCAGGGAAGCCTTCCCTTTGGGATCAGGATGTTATCTGGGGAAAGTTCTTCAGGCTGAGTGTCCTCACCCCCCCTTTTGGTGAGTGTAATATCCAGACAGGTGGGTTTTCCCCCTTTTGTGATTGAGCGCCTGTGTAATTGAGGTTTGATTTGTCTAGTGTCTTTACTATTTATAGTTAAGAATTGGTTGTGCAACAGTCCAACTGCCACCCAAACTTTTGTTCAATTTGTCACATGGATGGCTAATTGACCTTGTTCAATAAATCCCCACTTTCATTAAGCAATTGTTATACATTTATTTTGCAGATGCTTCCATGACAATATGGCACCCAGAGCCCCCTGCCCACTGTGTCGTTACCCTGAGGTGCCCCTAAATCTCCCAGAGCCCTGCCTAGCCCTCACAGTGACTGTGGGGGTCTGTATGGCACCAGAGCCCCCACCTGGCCTGCATAGTGGCCCTCTGTAGAGCCCGGTCTGTAGAGCCCCACTGGGTGCAAGGAAAGGCATGGAGGAAGCTCTGTCCAGCTCACCCTGAGACACAGATCAGGGACAGTCCCCTCTGGTTCCCTTTCCCACACCCAAGGTCTGCTCACTCCAGAATGCTCAAGGCTCCCTCCAGACCCAGGATCCTTTGTGGGGCTGGAGACACCCTGATGCTGCTCACCTAAACAACATCAGCCTTAGCAGCTACAGCCAGGCGTTTCTGGCGCACATGCTCCAACAGCTCTTTAGCCACAGGCACCTGGGGAGAAAGGGAGGGTTAGGGACACAAATGGGTGTACAGGGAAAGCCATGGGAGTCCTTGGAGAAGGTGCTTCTGGGGACAAAAGGGGTAGATGAGTTTGGATGGTGGTGCACAGAAAGCAGTGGGGGTCCTGGGAAAAAAACCCACCTGGGTGCGTGGTTGCGTACTGGGACATCCTGAGGTGCACTGGGATGGGATGGAAAGTGATAGGGACCCTAGGGAAGAGACATTCCCTAGGAAAGCACCGGAATGCAGGAGTGTTCCCTGGGGTTGCAATTGGATGTACTAGAGTGTACTGGGGCACACTGGCATGCGCTGGACTGTTATGGCCATGGAGGGGAAGGACTGGGGACAGCAAAAACTTGTGTTACCTACCGTAGCCCTCTTCACTCTCCCAATGTCTGCAGTACCATCGAGGGATGGGAGGAACAAACTGCCCTTCAGTGCCCTGCGACCTCCCATGTCCACCACACTATTTACATCGAGGGAATAACCTCCACTTGCTTCCAAGACCAGCTAGGAAAGAGGAGCAGAGGGGAGATCTAGATTGGACCTTGATGGGGCTGCAAAGTGGGACACAGGTGTCCCCAGTCCCCCCAGGCCCATGCTTTCCTGCTTGCCCCATTCCTTCAAGTTTCCCTTTGGATACTTCTTCACCATGGGTGAGGATGGAGGCAAGGACAGTGTGGGGAATTTGGGGCCAGCAAAAAGTATGGGGGTGGGAGGGACACAAAGACAGGGCACTGAGAACAATTAGTGGACCCCAAGGAACTGGGCTGGAGGCATTGAAGGGACAGGACTGCATGGGATACAAGTGAGGGGAAAGGAATTCAAGTGGAGGGGACATGGAGACTACAAGAGAGGTGATTGGAGGGACAGAAGGAAGAGAATTGCAGATGACCAAAATGAGGGGATTGTTAGAGTGTTTGGCAGTGTGGGTTCAAGGATTGAGACTTGGGATCACTGCTGCAGTGAATAGGAAAAAAGGCAAAGGACTGGTGGGAAAGATGGAAAGACAGACATTAGGAATGATCAAAGGGATGGCATCTGAGGACCATTGACAGGATATGGAGGAGAGCCTGGGAAGGACATGTGTGAGGGGATAAAAAGGATGGAAAGGGGATGTGCAAAGGGGAGGAATGTGTGGGCATCAAGACAAGAAACTGGTAGGAGGAATCCCAGATAGGAGACAGGTCTGACCATTCAGTGAGGAACTTGGGCTCTGGACACCAGAAATTTAATTGTGGGGGGAAATGGAGAACAGATGGAACAGGGGGAGGGAGACAGCTGCATTACCTAGGCCTGGAGGTGCAGGGGAGCCTGGAAGAGGGCCTTGGTTGGGAAAGGGAGATGCCAAGTCAAGGGGAGTCGTGCTCATCACTAAAATTTCATTCTGCAAGAGAGCTGATGTCCTGCAGCCAAGAGCTATCCCAAGCCTTCCGCCCCTCCCTGTGACACTGGGACTCACCTGAGCATCTGCTGAGGTGCACAG
>VWZX01006720.1:1301-53410 GCA_013399015.1 Galbula dea
TCATAGAAGGAGATCAGGTTAGTCAAACAGGACCTGCCTTTTGTGAAGCCATGCTGACTGGACCCGATCCCCTGGCCGCTCTGCAAGTGCCGCAGAAGCGTACTTGGGATGATCTGCTCCATCAGCTTTCCTGGCACAGAAGTCAGACTAACAGGCCTGTAATTTCCCAGATCATCCCTCTTTCCCTTCTTATATATGGGGGTAACATTGGCTGATTTCCAGTCTGCTGGCACCTCCCCAGTCAGCCAGGACTTTTGAAAAATGATGGAAAGTGGCTTGGTGAGCACCTCCAACAGCTCTTTCAGCACTCTTGGGTGCAGCCCATCTGGCCCCATGGATTTGTGTTCATCCAGGTGATGCAGCAGGTCACTGACCATCTCTTCTTGGACTAGGGGGGAGTCACACTGCTCCCTGACCATATTCCCCAGATTAGGGCAATGGATTCCCTTTGAAACAGTAGACCAGTGGATCATCCAGACAGAATTCCTCCCTGTCTATCATCCATCTGATTCTGAAGATCCAAGGCCTCATATCTATTCAATAAAGGCACCTGAGGAGGTGAAGGAGGACAGGGAGAGATTTTTGCACCTCTCTGATGAGGAACCTGTTTCCACTCTCCTCCACCTACCGGATTCAATTCATCCTCCCGATGGCTGGAGGGGCAGGGCTCCACCACCTCCTGCTGGACTGCTTTAGTGATGGGAAAGTTACGAGTCCACCAGTGTACTTCCGGTTCACAGTCCCGAATACTTCTTAGTCTCTCCACCTCCTCCTTAAGCTCTGCCACTAAACAAATTAAATCATTCACCTGCTCACATCTTACACAGGTGACCCTTACCTCATCTTCCAGGACTGACGCCAGGTTTAAACATTCTGTACGGCCATTAATCTGGACTGCTGCATCCTTATTGTGGCGTTCAGTTTGAACTATCACTCCCTAATAGCAGCAGCAATGGCTTTCTTTCTTGTAGAGTCCATTTCTGGGTCGGATACGTGGGCAGGCAAAGATTGCTATCATACTGCCCCTGCACTTCCTCCCTTCACGAACAGCCCCGCACCTGTTTGCCCGCTCCGGGTCGCCACGCTCCCAGGGCTCGGCAAATACAGGAAAGGGTGTATCCGCCTTCAATGCTGTCCCCGCGCGGTGAGTCAGAACTAGGGGCCCTCCGCAAGCCGCTCCCGTGGGGACGGGGGTAGCTGGGCTGCAGCAGCCTCTCTTTGCCTCCTGCCTCATCTATGCTTTTAAATACGTAAAGGGTGTGCGTCAGGAGGATGGGGTCAGGCTCTTCTCAGTGAAGCCCAGTGACAGGGCAAGAGGCAATGGCTGTAAGCTGAAGCATAGGAGGTTCCGTGTGAATACAAGAAAAAAAGTTTTCCCAGTTGAGGTGCCAGAGCCCTGGCACAGACTGCCCAGAGAGGCTGGGGAGTCTCCTTCTCCGCAGAGATTCCAAACATGNTGACCCTTACCTCATCTTCCAGGACTGACGCCAGGCTTAAACATTCTGTACGGCCATTAATCTGGACTGCTGCATCCTTATTGTGGCGTTCAGTTTGAACTATCACACCCTAATAGCAGCAGCAATGGCTTTCTTTCTTGTAGAGTCCATTTCTGGGTCGGATACGTGGGCAGGCAAAGATTGCTATCATACTGCCCCTGCACTTCCTCCCTTCACGAACAGCCCCGCACCTGTTTGCCCGCTCCGGGTCGCCACGCTCCCAGGGCTCGGCAAATACAGGAAAGGGTGTATCCGCCTTCAATGCTGTCCCCGCGCGGTGAGTCAGAACTAGGGGCCCTCCGCAAGCCGCTCCCGTGGGGACGGGGATAGCTGGGCTGCAGCAGCCTCTCTTTGCCTCCTGCCTCATCTATGCTTTTAAATACGTAAAGGGTGTGCGTCAGGAGGATGGGGTCAGGCTCTTCTCAGTGAAGCCCAGTGACAGGGCAAGAGGCAATGGCTGTAAGCTGAAGCATAGGAGGTTCCGTGTGAATACAAGAAAAAAAGTTTTCCCAGTTGAGGTGCCAGAGCCCTGGCACAGACTGCCCAGAGAGGCTGGGGAGTCTCCTTCTCCGCAGAGATTCCAAACATGTCTAGACACGCTTCTGTGTGATCTGGTCTAGGGAATCCTGCTGTGGCAGGGGGTTTGGACTAGATGCTCTTTCGAGGTCCCTTCCATCTCCTAACATTCTGTGAATCTGTGAATTCTAACTGAACAGGCTTTCATATCAATTACTTCCTTACATCTGTCAGTGCCTTGCACTTCGAATTAAGTACCAAGCTGGTGTTTGGCTGAAGAATGAAAACCAAATGGTATCAGAAATATTATGAGCTGCAGCAGTATGTAATCATATTGTTGTTATGCTAGAATGCCTCTGAGTTAAAACATTAAGATAGACAGCTGGGCTGTTGTTACTCAACTAGTCCATGGTGGGGCCTTGTGAGCATCTGACAATTGGACTTTTAGGACTAGGCCATATAAGTGACAGTGTTATTTAATACACTCACAATCACTGGCACGTTGGTTAAAAAGAGAAGACAGCGAGCCCTTCAACAATGCTGCCAGACTGTGGCAAGAGGATCAAACGCAACCTGGCGTGACTCAGTGGTCTGTGAACACCAAAGCTTGTCAGCCATTTGTCAGAGATGTTTTTAAGCACTTCTCATCTGAGAGAGGAAGTTGCTAAGTTTTCAAATCTCATGTATGGAAAAAAAAGGGGTATTTTATGATTTGTCAATAGGAAAAGCAACACTTAGATGGTATGTGAGAGCTAAAGTTAGCTAAGTAGTTACAGAATTCATATCGCAGGAAATCCTATCCCCATTGTGAGGAAACGACTGTGGGAGGAATCGGGGAAGCAGCTAGGGTTCTGCACTGGACTTTGTGTTTCACTTAGGTCCCTTCCTTTCCCAGACTGCTTGCATAACACTAAGAAACTAAGTTTCATCTGCAAAATGGAAGCAGAATTTCCTTGTTAACTTGTCCAGAGAAAGTGTAAGATTTCCATCATGGATTGCCTCTGGCTATACATGAAGCAAGAGACAATCACTATTTAAAAAATAAAGTACTGCTTACTCTTAGTGGCTGTCCAAAGAATATACAGCTGCTGTTGGCAGAGTGAAACTATAGTATAACGTAGTGATGCTTGATCCAAATAACATACTTTGGTACTAAGAATCAGTTGCTGCAGTGCCTAACTGAGAAACAGCTGCCTGCTACGGGATCCCAAAGCCCCTGTCTGGCCTCTGTTCTGCAAGTGAGGCATCTGCCACCTTGGGAGGGGACAGAGAGTAGTGGCCTGCTGTGCAAGGGCAGCATTTGTGCTTCAGCATAAATGCCAAAGCTAAAGAACTGAAGCAGCATTTGTAAAATTCCTGTCTGAGGACTTGCATACCTCAGGGACTCAAGGAAACACCATCTTCTGTTTGGGATTCTGTGGGTAAATGCATACAGTCTCCAAAGAAATATGTAAGTTTCACTTTTAAAACACCAGTTAATACTGGAAAGGTGGCAGGGACTGTGTAGATGCATGACTGTAGGTGACAGCACATAGTTGCAGGACAGTCTCTACCCTGACAATTTTTTCCTGCATTTTTATGCAATTCAAGCAGTCATTGTAGAACAGTCCAAGCCTCCCTGCTTTGGCTGTCCCCTTCCCAATCAGGCTGTCCAAGGCTGACTGATCTTTGGTTCATTTCTACACAGTAACAAACCACCCCCAGGTCAACCTTTGAAAGCATGGTCAGAAAATGTCACTCAGAAAATGGGCTGAACCACAGTAAATGAACACAAACCATCTACAACTAACTGCTGCCTGCCAGGGGGCTGGTCTTTAGCTAAGGATTGCCTTAGAATTCAGTAGATAGAACTAAAAGATAAGCAAAGACAGGACACTCCTATGAGCAATGAGATGACGAAATTGCTTCCATATGTTTGTTTTGACAAGTCAGGGATACATGACTGTGCTTTTCTGTCTGCTGACATGCAGGAATCCAAGAGCAGTGATAAATGTTGTACCAGGAAAGCATCACTGGCTGGCTGTATACTGGAAAAAGTCACTGCCTAATGGAATAAATGTTAATTATTCTAACAAGTCACACAAGAGATCACAGACCACACATAAATTACAAATACAGAATGTTTGTGACAAATACAGATTTGTTAAACCTAAGACCTAATACACTGAAAGAAAAACTACAGGGTGACACAAGCCATTTTTTTCTGTGGCTGACTGGCAGTGCTGCCACCTTAACATTAACACACAGCATCACATAAGGAGAGGAACTCCTCCCAGGAACCAGCAGGCCCCTGCCTGCAGCAGCACAGGGCAGCACCCTCTAATCTGAGTGCTCCTTGGGAGCTGAAGGACTTGCTGATGTCTGCTCCCGGGGCCACAGGCTCACCTTTCTCTGAAAGAGATCTACAAAGGGAGGTAAAAGCAGAAGTCACAGTGCAGCTATGTTCACACACAGACACTGCCTAAAGCTGTGGCAACAGTTTAGTGTTGGCTCCAAAGCAGTCCTGCAGCAACAGGGCCTAAACTGTTCGTACACTCAATGCACTAGAATGACCTTTAGGAGTAGTGCAGGAGAACAAGCACATAATCACAAGCACTCTGAAGTTACTTGACAGAATCAGAGCAAAAATGTTATGGATTTACACTTTTATGACAAAGATCAAGTCATACATGTCAAATATGTAAGAAAAACAAGCTACAAACAGTGGAGACATTTCATACTTACAGAGTACATTGATATTCTCAGTTTCACAGATCTGCTTCTTAGAATGTGTTAACTGGAAATAAATGTATGCCACAGAAACGACCTGCTATCATCTCCTGTCAACCTGCTTTAACACGGAACAGCTCTGCAGCTGTTAATGAGTGGACAATTAATGTATCTGCTAAAAGCAATGATGCTCTGAATTATCTCTGTATGTGTGCACAAATACTCATCCCAACCGAGGCACGGAGAGAACAGAATATGGGTAAAGAAGTGTTTTCCCTGCTTACCTAGCCTGTCACAGAGCACGGGTCTGTCTGTGAGCTGGATCCTGCAATCAGCCTGCAGGAGCTGATACAGTCTGCTCTGTTCCTTCAGAGACACCAGCAGCTTCAACGGTCCATGGTCCCCAAGAAGGCCTCTCACCACAACCCAAACTACTGCACTGTGATGGGAAAAGCTCTTGGAGCTTGTGCCTTCTAGGAATGGTATGTGATATGCTGGGGAGGCAACTGTGGAGGAGAAAGGGGTCCTAAAACTAGGTTCCAGTCTATATGGCTGACTAGGTTGGATCACTTTGAGATCAGCTAGGCCAGAATCCAACCATGAGGGACAAATAAGGCATTCAAGGTATGATCTGTGCAAAAATATGTCAGCCTCAGGGTGAACATGACATGGGTTTATAAATGCAAAGGTAAGAGGCAGAAAAAACCCCAAGCATATACACATCATCTTTCCACTAATATAACATTTCAAGTCAGGTCCTCAGAAGGTGGCAGTGGAAAGCCTTGCACACAAACACCCCTCATGATTTGTGATTCACAGGCAAATCTAGGCCAAGTGTGAGAGTGAAATTTCATCAAAACCAAATTATTCAGTCAAAACTGGTGTTGGTCTGCCACTTACAATCATCTGAGTCTGGATCAAATTAATCCTCAGTGTAATTTACTTTCTAATACAAAGAAAGTTGATCTGTATGCATATACTCCAAAGAGATGATCTGATCTTATGTCCCTGTGAAGTCTTCCAACATAGTCCAAATAAAACATATCTGAGCTTCACCCATGCGAGGCCTGTAGAGACATCAGTTTGCAACACATGTAACAAACAGCAGAACTGGCCCACCAGGGACCTGGGGCACTTCCATGTGCCACTTAGTCTTTTGGATCTGACTTACCACCACAGCGAGTTCTCTCCAATTAACTGAGTTTATCTTCCAGAACTTAAAACACAGACATTAGCTCTTGGCATGTTTTGTGGTGACTTTCCCTGCTCAAATTCGGTGGTTTGCTATGTAAAGAGTCTGGAGTGAATAATCCTGTTATTCCAGAATTCCATTCCTCAGCATTTCACTTCTCTCCAGAGAAAGCCGCTGAAGATCCTTCCTAATATCAGGATGATCTTCCAGCTCTTCATACAACGATCGGACAATGTCCAGTTTCCTGTAGTCCACTGGTTTGACCAGACTGCGAACAACCTGGAGACACCTCTCTTTCAGGGTGAACACTAAGGTTAAAAACAAATACACACATGATTCCACCACAAGGCCTCTCGTTAGCTGCTGCCTCCAACACAGACAGCACTTCTCCATGTACGTGAACACAGAGCACAACATGCAGCAGCACTATTCACAACTCACTAGAACAGAGGAAAAGAACTTGTTTCCTCTCATGAGGCACCCTACAGAACTCACCAAAGACATCTGTACATGAGAGGTCTACCTACTCAACACAGCAGAACAGCTCCACCTGGAAACGCTAACCATCTCTTCCTGTTTTTGAGGCACATTTTATTATTTGAGTACTTGACTTCTCACTAGATCCTTACACTTAAGTCCAAAAAGATCAAGCCACAACAACCCTAGGAATGCCCCAGGTTTAGAGCAGTGGCTGCAAAGCTGCCCAGCAGAAAAGGACCTGGGGATGCTGGTTGACAGTGACTCAACATGAGCTAGTAGTGTGCCCAGCTGGCCAAGAAGCCCCACAGCATCCTAGTTTGGATCAGAAATAATGTGGCCAGTACAAGGGAGTGATTGTCCTCCTGGACTGTGCATTGGTGAGGCCACACCTCCATTCCTGGGTTGGTTTTGGGCCGCTCACTCCAAGAAGGACATTGAGATGCTGGAGGGTTCGGAAAAGGGCAACAAAGCTGTGAAGGGTCTAGAGCACAAGTCTTGCGAGGAGCAGCTGAGAAAACTGGGGTTGTTAGCCTAGAGAAAAGGAGGCTCAGGGGAGACCTTCCGGCTCTTTCTAACTCCCTGAAAGGAGGTTAGAGTGAGGTGGGGATTGGTCTCTTCTCCCAGGTAACAACTGGTAAGACAAGAGGAAACTGCCTCAAGTTGTGCCAGGGGAGGTTTAGCTTGGACATTAGGAACAATTTCTTCCCCAAAAAGGGTTGTCAAGCCCTGGCCCAGGCTGCCCAGGGCAGAGGCGAGGTCATCATCCCTGGAAGTTTCAAAGCCATGGAGATGTGGTGCTGAGAGACATGTCTTAGTGGTGACCTGGCAGTGTTGGTTAATGATCAGACTCGATGATCTTAAAGGCCTCTTCCAACCAAAACGATTCTGCCATTCTCTTCTATCATTTACAGGTTTCCATAGCCTTCCTGCTTACCTGGCAGTGTGATGTCTGCTGCGTTAACATTTGGATCTGCTACAAACAGTTCCTGCCGGTTAACGAGGAGTCCATCGTGCGTCCCTGCGTCCCGAAACAGCCAGAGATGACCTGGGATACGACGAAGTAGAAACAGAGCCGTTACCACACTTTTTAACGAGCACCCCTAAGGAAGTGGTCTGCTCCCCGGTTAGAAGCCACCGTCGCAGCCCGGGTCACCTACGCGACCGCGGGATGTCACGGAGGACAGGACAGCGGTGCGGCTTCCTGGCACCCATCCGAACCGCTACACCCTGTCACGGACGCCCGGACCGCCTCTCACAGCTAGCCGGAACGGCCGTGCCCCGACCCCGAGAGGCAGGTGAGGCCCGGGGAAGGCCCGCCGCTACCAGAGCGCCCGTCCGGCCCCTTCGCTGGTATCCCAGTCCGGCCAGCCCCGGTTAGGCCGCACCCACCCCGGTAGCTGCGCATGATCCTCCCGGTGCGCGGCTTCAGGACCGGGTAGAAGCGCGGCCTGCCCTCAAAATCCACCCACACCGGGAGGACGGAGCGGGGGCTGCGGTTGTTGAAGACGACCTCGGAGAGCTCACGGCTCCTAACGGACCGCAAGCAAGGCCCATCCGGTCCCGGTCCCAGTCCCGCTCCCGATCCCGGTTCCGGCGGCGCCATCGCGGCGCCTGCTCCCCTCTGGGGCCCAGGGATGCGCATGCGCCAAGGGGCGGAACCGGAACCGCGGCGAGCGGCTGTGAGGCTGTTCCCTGCGAGGGTGAGGTGGGAACTCGGCTCCCAAGACTCCCCTGCTCCAGCAGCGTCACCCAGAGAAGGTTGCCCAGGATCACCTCCAGGAACCTCTACAGAGGAGACTCCAAAACCTCTCTGGGCAGCCTGGGCCAGTGCTCTGGCACTCTCACAGGACATTTTTCCTCATGTCTTAAATAGCTTTTTCTTGTGGAGTACCTAACGTTCTGAAGCAAGGCTTAGATCAGTGAAGATTACTCATTGAGTAATGTCTGTACTGTCCTTTTGGCAGTCTTTGGGGCAGAAATGTATCAATTGGTAGGGAATGACTCAAGAGCAGCCACCATCTGCCAGCTACACTTTTTTCCAGTACAGCTGAAGGTGTAAGAGCTATCAGGGATCCTTCTGTGTTCAAAAAAAGCCATTTCACCATCATCATCGAATTGCTCGCGTTGGAAGGGACTTTAAAGATCATCTAGTTCCAACCCCCCTGCCATGGACAGCGACACCACACGCACTAGACCAGGTTGCCCAGGGCCACATCCAGCCTGGCCTTAAACACTGCCAGGGATGGGGCATCCACAACCTCTCCGGGCAACCTGTTCCAGTGCCTCACCAACCTTTGGGTAAAGAACCCCCTTCTAATCTCCAGCCTAAATTTCCCCTCCTTCAGCTTGCAGCCATTCCCCCTTGTCCTGTTGCAATCTGACCAGCTGAAAAGTCTCTCCCTTCTATTTTGTAATAGGTACTGAAAGGCCGCTATAAGGTCTCCTCTAAGCCTTCTCTTTTCTAGGCTGAACAATCCCAACTCCTTTAGCCTATCCTCATAGCGGAGGTGCTCCAGTCCTCTGATCACCTTTGTGGCCCTCCTCTGGACTCACTCTAACAGATCCACATTTTTCTTATGCGGAGGAGCCCAGAACTGGACACAGTACTCCAGATGGGGCCTCACGAGGGCAGAACAGAGAGGCAGAATCACCTCCCTAGACCTGCTGGTCATGCCTCTCCTGATGCACCCCAGGACACAGTTAGCCTTCTGAGCTGCAAGTGCACACTGCCGGCTCATAATCAGCTTATCATCTGCCATCATCCCAAAGTCCTTCTCTGCATGGCTGCTTTCAATGGGTTCCTCTCCCTGTCTGTACTTATATCTTGAATTGCCCCTACCCAGATGCAGGACCTTGCACTTGGACTTACTAAACTTCATCTGATTCTCATGGGTCCACTTCTGGAGTTTATCCAGGTTCCTCTGGATGGCATCTTGCCCTTCTGGCTTATCAACTACACCACTCAGCTTCGTGTCATCTGCAAACTTGCTGAGGGTGCACTCGATACCCCTGTCTAGGTCATTAATAAAGACGTTGAAGAGTACTCGTCCCAACACAGAGCCCTGAGGGACACCACATTTCCCCCACATTCCTTCTGTGAGAGGAAAATAGTAAATTCATACCATATTTCAGATACTGATATTGTCAGATGCAACATGGTGGGATTACACAGCATCTACAAACTGAGGCTCACTGACCTGATAAAAGGCTGTTATTCCTCAATGTCTGGTACCAATTTCCATGAAAACAGAAGTGGTATCTTTAAGAGAAATTGTTTTAAACCATACAACTCAGAGCACAGATTTACGCTTATAGGCAGCAGAGATATACATACATCACTGTATATCTTCCTGCATTCTTTCATGATTTCAAGCTTAGTTTCCTCTGAAATATCACACAATTATCTGAGGCTGTGCATTTTAGTGTGGTAAGTAGTGAAAAATCAAATATAAATTATCTGCAGTAGTCAATAGTCTTAGTGCCTGATGTTAGTTAAAGCCTAGTTTGCTAAGTCATGTCAATCTGATTTGAATCTATGTAATGTTAGCTATGGTTTAAAAACCAAAACATGACCCTATCACCACTCAGGCCACAAGTGACGACTGAGATTTTACTAATCTCATTCTAATCTTTAAACTCACAGGAAAAAAAGTACTTCAAAAGGCACACTATAAGGTCTTAAAATGTTCCTGTGCTTGGCTGTCCTTTGAAAAAAAAAATCAACAGTAACACCCACCAAGGTGTTAATGTATTCCAGGAACGTCACACATCCAGGTCACATTGTATAGAACCCACTACAACAGGAGTATTTAGACAGTCACTTCAAGCAACAACTGTGTCCAGCACTTGACACTGTCATATAAAACATGCAGTGTGGGAAGGAACTAAATGTGCGCTGCTGGCACTATTTCACCCTGAAAGACAACTGTGTAGTAAGTAAAGGGCTGAGCCATCTTTTACTGGACATGGACCAGAAAAAGAATACCTTTAAGACTTGTCTCCTATGCAAAACTTCTAAAACTTTAATAGTTGTTAATTCACCTCTTAACAGTTAGAGACACCTAGCACAAATACACTTCAATGAAAACAGCAAACTGGCAACGAGTGTTTTCAGCCTCTGATGAGCAGAGTAAGAGGTCTCAGAAATCACAGTACACTTAGAGAAGAAAAATATTTGCAACTTCAAGTTATTCAACAGGTAACATATTTTGGTAAATATTCTGGCATAACTATAACAGTTAAATTATCTAATAAATGTAAACGTATTGCCACCTTGCTCTGTCTCCAGTAGACACTGAAAACTCAAACTTTTAAACATAATTGTTAAAAGTATCTCTGTTCTCAAATAGTAACTACAGACAGTTTGCTAAGGCTGTGTGTGTTACCCCCTCATCTATGCCAGTGGTACATTAAAATATGAATTAGGTGTTTACTAGTAATTAGCACTAAGTTGAGGTAAAAGGTAAGAAAACCAGTAGCATCAGCATACTGTTTGCTAACTGGCATTTGTTTATCAGACCACAGAAGACAGATACTGGTTTATTGACTTACATTTGGTCAATGGTATAAATGAGAAAACTTCAATCTGGAAAAATCCTACATTGAAGAGACACTACCTCTAAATCCTGCATGATGACAGTCTCAGCATTCCTGTTAGTCATTTTAAGATACGTACATGATTTCTACAGTTTGGGAAAGAACTTAACGGGTACCTCTGCAGCTGCCTCAACATGTTTTCTACTGTAAGCAGAGGAAATAAACATTTAGCTGAAAAATACAATGGACATGGTAGAGAAGACTTGGGCAAAGTCTACTCATTACTGAACCTCAGTTTGGGTGGCAGGGAGGAAAGAGGTGATTTAAAGAACAAGGTTTCAGAGCACATAGTACAAGTTATAGCTCTCAAGTTAATCCCCGGGTTAGTATTTGTGTTACACAATTTCTACACAGGTTGTTTGTTTTTTTCTCTCAGGAACTGACAGAAAGATGCTCTCAGATGTCTGCTTTACCAGACTGCTACTCCACAAACTCTAGAGGTGTCCCCCATCTTATTCTATGCAGGTTACCAGAAGGATCTTTTCTCTTCTGCTCGTTCCCAGGTACGCTTCAGAAGATAGACGGCAGCGTGAAGTCCCCCGACATTCACCCAGACAGTCTGGCCTTTGCGCCAGATGTGTCCCATTCGTGACAAGGCCTACAACCCAAAAACAGAGCCAAAGAGTAGGGGCAGCTTCTAGGTAAGGTAGAAAGCAGAAATTTGCTTTACAAGTTATTTTTGATTATCCTAAATCACATCTGATGGCAACTTCAAACAACTCTTCCAGTCCAAAAGAGTGTTTAAAAATGTTGCTGATGATTGCTCTAAAAATAGATCATAGAATCACAGACTGGCTTGGGTCTGACTTGGCGAGCAGTGACATCTTCAGCTAGAGCACGTTGGTCAGAGCCCCAGGCAACCTGGCCTTGAGCCCTTCCAGCTTACAATATTTTCCTCAATATAGTTCAAGAGGAAATAGGTTTGATTTTCACTCACAGAACATACCTTGGCAAAGCACTTCTTGTCCTGTGTAAGCAGCACAGCCCTGCCGGTCCCTGGTGTGCAGATCCGGCCCATCTCCATAAGGCAGGCTGGATACAGATCCCAGTTCTTCTTCTTTGACCCTATCCTGCAAAATTAATTAGGATCCCTTTTGTGATTGCTGAAGAACAGCTAACTGGTGTGGGTATTTCAGATGTGGTCTAGCTCATTCAAGACCACATTTACTATTAATTTCAACACGGGTTTTTAATATAGAGTACATCAATGATTCTTAATCAAGCCCAGGCAGGTAACTAACCAGAGAGAACCAACCCTGGGCAGACTTATGCAGTCACTTTACCTCTTTTTACCTCTAGCCACCTCACCTCTTTCCAAAGGGCATGTCTGTCACAATAATGTCCACAGAACCAGTCCGCAAAGGCAGATTGCAGATGTCCCACTGGATGATGTCCAAGGGAATGCCCAGAGAAGTACTGCTGCAAGAGCAAAGATGTTTACCTCAAACATGATCTACTGAGAACCATTTTAAAGTGAGGAGGTCTATTGTGTTAGGAAAAGAATAAACAGGAAAACATGAACAAGATGGCAAAATGCATCAGTGCAAAATGCATTTCTTTACATACAGGAAATGAAAATCACTTGTGCTCTTCTCACCTTTCCTTATTCTCATTTTTCTTTAGCAAGGAACAGATGTTGTTTGCTGCTCTCTTTACAGCCTGTGGGTTGTTATCACCAGCAATATGGTAGCAGCTAGGCCACTCTGTAGCTCCCTGGGGGGAAATGTTGATAAGCAACATTAGCATCAACATCACTTAATATAAAACAAAACAAACTGAAGAATTACTCAGATATGACAGAACACAACAAAGCAACTGGAAGCAGATGTCAATAGGTTTAGAATTCCTTAACAGATATTTGTGATAGTTGTTGTGCACCTTCAAAGCTCAAAATACTTTTGAATTTAGTTTCTTCCTGCAACAGCTTTGAGAAGGAAAATGAGGTCATTTACAAAATGCTTTATTTGTATCTGTTTAGAAGGCGGTGAGATACTTTTGGAGTTCACTATTCAGTTATTACCAATAAAACTTTAATGTATTATTCAACTGCAGATTCTGTCAGGTTTTGGTAACTTAAAAAATAAAGGAAGAATCACCTCTATTGGAATTGCACCAGTACCACACATGGGATCAACTATGATATCTGTTGGCTGTGGATCACAGAGCCTGAGGAAAAGAAGAAGAGGTATGGTGAGAGAAGCCTAAAAATGTGAGTTTCTGTAAGGGAGGTAAAGCTGAACTAATTTAATCACTCTGATTCTACTCCTCTAACAAAATCCTTCTATGTGACTGTTCTTTCCACTCGTTAACTAGTGTTGTTTAAGCAGTAGCACAGTGAAATGCTTCCAATAATGTGGTGCAGTGCTCTGAAAATGAGCTAACAGGGCAAACAGTTACTTCACCGAGCTGGCAAAACATCTGTCAGTCACAAAGCACTGCTTCAGCAACTATGGGCTTTTTTTTCTTTAAGAATTAACAGAAATGGCTTTCAGGAAGCAGTGGGGGGATTAAGGATCTAATTTCTGAAACAAAATGACTTCTTAACTGAGAATACTATAATACTACACAATTGCACTGACCTAAGCATGCCATAAGCGAGAGTTGAACGAAGAGTTGTGGGTCCAAAATGTGTAATATTTCTTCTGTGCAGACTCTCCTCAGTTAATGCAATACCCACAACTACTTCATTATTGTGAATATTCAGAAGAACCTAAAGAAAAAACTTGAACTAAATTTCAGGAGTAGCAGAAGTCTTCCATAGTATGGAAAATATTTATGGTAAGTATTTATGAGAAACTTAGCTGGTAATTTAAAAAAACCTGTTTTAATGAAGCATTCACACATTTTCTCACTCAAACAATCTTTTACACAAGCCTTCAAAAAGTGCTATAATCATTATGTTGACTTTTAAGAGGTTTTGTTTTGTAAGCATGGGTCAGAAATTGGGTAAGTCCTGCAAGTCACAGTGCAGCATTTGCAAAGCAGTAATTAAAATCATATTCTTGGTGCCCTCCACCATAAGTAACACTTAGGAAGGTGAAAATCCCATTGCAGGGCAGTGGCCAGCCCTTAACAGACCTGCAAGGAAAACTTAGTTTTTCTGCCCCTCTTGGCGGCCCCACACCAACAGAGCACCTCTGTCAGTTGTCCTTCCCAACTCCCTGCTTTCCCTATAGTAGTAAGAAATAAACACTGGGCAATTAATGTAAACCCTTTTTGCCCCCTCCACCCATAAACATAGAGCTTCTAGGTGGAATCTCTTCTGTTAACTTACACAGACATAAACCAATGAATTAAGGGAAAAATTTAGATGGTAAAAACAAAGCAGAAGGTGCCTACATTGTATTTAAGTATGAACAAGACCAGATGCTACAGAAGGAGGTGACACTGGTACCAGAACACTTTCTATGGCTCAGGGAGAGCTAAAAGCTCTTGAGCTCCAGGTCAGCTGCACTGGGTGTAGCGATGTTAATGCTAACCAGTTAACCCAAGCAGAAGACAACAGTATTTGCAGGGCAAAGAGGGACCTGAGGAAGAGGAGAGGTGCCCATGCTGGGCCACGAAAGACACAGCTACTATGGGCAGCTAAAGGAGTAGCAAGCGGTGAGGTCTGAGGACACACACAATGTGCCTGTGAAATTAATGGTTCTGAGGAGGCCAAGATTTCAGCTTTACCAGCTTTTAGTTCCAGAGTCAGCTTCTGAAGGCATTTTGGAGATCTCTAAGCATCAAACCTAAGAATTTTTATGACAGAAATGTAGCTATTTCCAAGGCACAACACTATACCTCTACATCAAAGCCAGTCATATCAGCTTTCCACTGGAAGTGCTCCTGCACCGCTCCTCCGAAGTCCCTCGCAGCCTCGTTTGACGTGAAGCTGTGCTTCTCTCCTGCTCTGTTGCAGGTGACACGGAACTTCAGCACCTTTGGCTCTCCCTCGCTCCTCTGACCCTCACCAGCCTTGCTCTCGCTCCCAAAACCTGCTTGCAATTGATCTTTAGCATCCAACCGCTCGTTATCCTCCTCCTCCTGCTGCTGCTCCTCCTCCCCGTTTCGGGTCTCCACTCCTTGTGTGTCTCCTGTATCCTGGCTGCCAACAGGTTCCACACTGGCAGCGTTTTGGGCACAGTCCTCCTGTTTACTCATGTCTTTTGGATCCGACCCTTCCTCTTCTCCATCATCAGGCAACTTCTCTTTGCTCGCAGTACTCTGCAGATTCTGCTTTTTGCGTTTTGTCTTTCTCTTTTTCAAGCTGTTGTTCAGCTCCCAAACCTTCAGTGGATTAGTCCAAGGCAGTTTTTTAACCAAATCTTCCAAATCCTTTAGAGCATCTTCCTTTATAAGGGAAAAAAGTTGTGCTTTGAAGTCATCTCATTTCTTTAAAAACTACCATTTTTTTAACTCTCTCAAACTGGTTTCCTAAACATGTGACCCACCACGTGTAAGCAAGTCTTGCAGCTTTTTGTGCCATTTTTGCCCTGATTAAACTGAATTGCACTTAAAATCACAGGACCCACAGTGTTACATCATTTATCTTGTCAAACAAACAGCTAACAATAAATTAAGTGACCAAAGTGACACTTTACTGTCCTAAGTGTGACCTCCACAAGCATAGTATCAGCTCTCAAACTAGATTTTGCTACACAACATATTTAAATGAAGAAATGATGTCAGGTGACACCACGGCACTTCCAGTCTAGAAGCCAGCAAAGAGAAACTGGGATAATACCACAAATAAAATACACCCCAAACTTGTCCATGAAACTGGATCTAGGATCTGAAACTAGTCTGAAATTAAAAACCCTCCCTAACACCCAGAACTGATGGAAAAATGAGTAACTCACCTTGTTTTCTTTAAACTGATAGTCTTTGAACTCCTGAACAACAACAAATAAATTATCCACTGACCTTAGTCGATGGACCTACAAGAAAGGAGAACCCACAGTGGGACATTACTGACAGCAAATGTCTAAGGGGTCGTGGCTATTGCAATTAGCATTTTCGTATCTCACACGAAGATTTACGAGATCCCATTTTCCTCTGTTTATGTTATATGAGGGTTGCCCCTTTATGCACAAAACCAAAAGAAATATTTCTTTGCACTGACTTAAGATCCCCATCTGTGACTTCATCCCATCTGTGACTTCCTCAAGCCTTGCAAACACATGGACAGAGCTCTGGGAACCGGTTCAGCTGGAGAGAACTGTGTTTCCTAAGGAACGCCTATGCCCAGCAGCATCCACTCATGAACCTGTCCTTCGCGTTAAAGCTACAGCTGGGCGAGCCACGGCCACAGCAGCGAGGACAGCACGGCGTTCCGGTGCCCCACGGCGGGCAGTGCCAGCCAGGCACGCCCGGCGGATCGGGGAGTGGGGCGGGGAAGGGGACCGGGAGCGGGGCGGACAGCCCGCGCGGACCTGCGGCAGACTCTGAGCCGGGACCTCGAAGTAGATCTTCCCCCGGTCCCTACTGATCCTGGAGGCCGAGCCCAGCTTCTCCTGCACCTCCTCGGCCGCCGTCACTTCGAACCCGGTGGGCACGGTGGCGCCGATAACGGCCACCAGCTCTGCATCCTCCTCGGCCGGTGAAAGGCCCTGCTCCGCCTCCGCCATGCCCCACCACCGGACAGAGCCACACCGAAGCACACCACTGCCTACGCCCGCCCTACCGACACCACGCACCACTTCCACTTCCGGGACAGGCACGGCGACAGCACCCTCTGCTGCCCGACGGCGGCAACTCCTTCTGCTCCCGGACGGCGGCAGCGCCCCCTGCTGCCCGATAGTGGCATGACTGGTACCCGCGGGCGCGCCGCGCACTGCAGACGGGAAGCGGCGCCCAGCCGCGGGCGGTGAGCGGGGACGCGGCCGGGGCCGGTCCATGAGGGCGGGGAGCTTGTGCTCGTTTCTGCACTTGTAACACTGATGGTTGATGTTCTCCTCAAGGAGCACCGAGGGGACGCAGCCAGTGGGTGACAGAGGCAGGTTACTGCCCCGGCAGCCGGCCGTGGTCCCGGTGTGTGTGGGCCCGCAGCTCCCCTGCCTCCGCAGGGCCCCGGTGCGGTGCTCGGTGCAGTGTTCCTGCTGCAGGGGTCAGGCCGCACTGATCTGTGGGCGAGCAGCGGACGTGGTCTGCCAGCTCAGCACCTGCATAGCGTGTGAGGAATACGTTTACCTTTGGGTGGCAAACCATGGGTGGCCATTTCCTTTTTCTTTCCTTGTTATAAAAAGTACTGAATTTCCTCAATCTTCTGTGTATTGTCTTTGGCATGTTTTCAGTATTAGAATAGATTTTTAAATAAAAACCCCTAGTTGCTAAATTTTTTTTTCAGGAGGTGCTGAAACAGGGACAGACCACCCTAAACATCCTCCATGACCATGGCTGCATCGGTGTGACAAAGTGTGAGCTGCATGAAGCTGAAGAGACGCTATTTTCTCTCCTCTCTTCAAATCTTGTAGTCTTTGCCTTTTCCCAGTGCTGGATTTACAAATGTAAACAGGACTTGTCCCTGCAGCTTGTTCTTCTGCAGCTGCAGCACGTACTGGCAACAGCACTGTTTGTTTTCATTCTCCTATGTAGGTTCTGATTCTGTCGTGACATTTTAATAACAAGCAGGATGCCTGAAGCACTGCTCTTGCTGTTAAGCCTCCTGCAGCATCACTTTGCTTCCACATGGGAAGTATGTGTGTGAGAGCGTGTCTCAGAGAGGGAAGGTGTAGGTTTTATTCCGTTGGTTTATTTTTAACTTGTGATTCAAGTCTGAAAATAGAGAATTAAAACCATGGAATTTGGGTCATAACCATACTGGAGAAAGTTTCTGTGAAGTGGCTTCTTTGATGAGAACTTAAGAATAGGCTAATGCAGAGAGAACCACTGGGCACATCTTCTCCTGAACCACGGCTGGCACCCTGTGTGGGGATGGGATTGTGATGGGGCTGCACAACCCTGTATCCTCATGCTGTCTGCCCCTGGTGACCGCTGAGGCCACCTGTGATGCTGCACCTTCAGTGACCAGCACACCTTGCAGTGTGTTCTGAGCTGTAGGTACCGTGTAGTTTGCTGGCCAGCCCGATGCCCTGCAGCCTGTTGGCAGGCTCCATGCCCGCAGAGCAGTGTGCACGCGCTGTGCACAGTGTGGGGCATGCAACTCTGACAGCAATATATCTGCAGCAGCAGGGAGCCAAGCAGGCAGGTCTGTGTGTGTGTCTTGCTACTCACATCCGTTTTGCAGATTTTGCTTAGCTCTGTGCTGCAACAACACCTATAGCAAGGGAGAGCTTCATTATTCAGGTGGGATAACGAACTCGGTTTTGTGAGCTACTTTTCAGCAGCAGAATTTGCAGCATATTTTGGTGAAGGTTTTGCCAGACACTTAAATTAATTCCATGTCTATGGTTAGTAGCAGCAGCTCTGACCTTTCACAGTCAGTCCCAGATTGAAAGGTGAGAACTGGTAATCAGCCTGCTGTGCTTCAGCTCTTGAAACCTGTCCAAGCACCACTCACAGAATTATTTCCTGCCAGTGGCCAAGTCCTGCAGGAGCTGAAGACATTGGTTTGTCTAATACCCATGTGAGACTGTTTCTTAGAATAATACCACACTTCCTCCTAAAAACTCCTGAGGTGCTCTGTAAATGCAGAGCTGAAGCATCTTTCAGTTTAGACAGGTGGAGGTGTTATCTTGATGAATGACAGAAGTGACACCATTTAGATCAGCACTGCATGGCACCAGCTGTGACAGTGGGTGTAAGGAGAAATCTTGGCTGAAGGATTCAGGACAAACCCTCATGGATGGGTGTCGCTGGCAGAGTAACACATGTGCCTGCATTACCATTTTGCTTAAGATCTTGAGAAGTGTCCATGCAGTGAATTAGAGGATAGTCCTCCCACGTGATCCAAAAGGTGCAGACTCAGCACAGTGTCTGTCCTTGGCTGCCACTGAAGTCAATGTATTTGTTGAGCCCTTAGGAGGATTTTGCAGTTGCTTTCAGTGGGAACATGGTGATGTGCTGCAGTGATGGCATCTCCTCAGCACACTGTGGGACAGAAGAGAGCTGACCCTGGCAAAACTCAGAACCGTTTCCGTGGAATCTAAGTATTTCTGTTCTCATTGACTGATCAGCTCTTGGTTATAGAAAGCTATTGTACATTTCTAAGCCTTCTTGAGTGACTATGAGATTTAAAAAAACCCCAAACAAACAAAAAACCCCAAAACAACAAACAAAACCTGGTTTTCAACTGTGCATTGTCTCAATTCTGTCTTTCTATATAAGCAGACCATAGATACATTGGTAGTTAGTGCCACATTAATATGTAAGCTGGGAGGTAGTATCACAGATGAAGGGGGAGAAAGGAGCTCTTGCGTGCAATAAACAGCTTTATTTTTTATTCTCTTTTCCTAGATGAGGTTTAGGTTAGATATTAGAAAAAATTTTTTCCCTAAAGCCTGGACAGGCTGCCCAGCGCAATGGTGGAATCACCATGCCTGGAAGGGTTTAAAAGACCCTTTAGTTGTGGTGCTGAGGCACATGGTTTAGTGGTGGCCTGGCAGTGCTGGTTCATGGTTAGACTTAGTGATGTCTTCCAACAAAACTGTTCAGACTATAGACTGCAGCCTGGGGTGCTCTCTCCCCTCCAGGCCAGGCCCCCAGCAGCAGCAAAGCCCAGGAGTGATGGATTCAATTATGTTCTAAAAGGTCTTTTCCAATCAAAACCGTTCTGTTCTGTGGGGGTCGGTGTGTGGGGTCAGACATACATATTCTTATTTATCTAAACAGACAATATTTCTTTTTCATATAGACAATACTGGACCTGTGTTTTGGTAGGAGAAAAAAAATGACAAACTGTCTTCAAGACAAAAGCAGAGTTGTATTTTCATATCCATTATGAAAGTCCTTGCCCAGAGCCAAGAAATCAAGTCGGCTCTATAAGAAGAAATGTTCAGCTAAAGCAAGAAGGTATCGGTTGGGCAGATCTGCTTCACGTGTTTACAGACCACAGCAGTTCCTGATGAGCTGGCAGCATTGATTTCATGGCTGGTTTAGGATGTATCTGGAGAACTTTGCTGTCCATTTGCCTGGAAGGTTTTGTATGCCAGGTGAATTGGGTCTGTTCACTCGGAAGTCATACTGCCAATAGCAGGTTGCACCCCAGAGGATATGAAGGTTCTCTTCATGCCTGCTCCTCAGGGTTAAGCAACAGAACGAAGGAAATAGCAATCATCCAACTAAAGAGAATGTCCAAATCTTATCCTGAAGTAAAGTATTTGTCTTAGCATGTTGGCACATAACTGAAGAACATTTCCAATAAACTTAACTTACTAAACCTGATAGCTTATCTATAATAAGGGCTATAGGATGAATATAAAAACAGAAAAATCAGAATCTTGCATCCTCACACACCTCAGGATAGGTCTATGGCTGTGGACAGCAGCATGCTGACTTGCTGTGGATTTTGGAAGAGTCACTTAAGCATAATTTGCAAATTTGTTTTTAAAAACCATGGTTTGGATCTCTGTATAATGAATGGAGGATTTCTTTTGGGTTTTATTACTAGCTTTCCATATGAGAAGATTCTGTGTTTCTGGCTTTTTTGGGTGTGTGCATTTTTTTGAAGGGGACCTGTTAGAGAATGGGATGGATTCTTTCAGTTCATACCTAGAAAAGGCAAGGTGGGTGACAGATCTTTCAGAAATGTATGATTTTCAAATGTTGTTTGACTAGAGATGGCAAAGAAAGCAAACAAACACAAACCCCAAGAACCTCAAACAACTTAGCCAAGTGCTTCCCTTCCTCAGAAATTCAGTCACCACTTTCAGGCTGGTTTTGTACCACTATTCCCCTATAGTGCAGGGATCAGTTATCTCCAGAAAGTCTCTGAAGTCCTTTTGTGAACAGCCCTGAATTTCAAAAGTGAAAATAAAGCAACTGAGTCCTTGTTTGGCTTTAGGATAGCATGAGAAGGATGCACTGTGCTGGGAGAAGATGCAGTGTCACAAGTCAAATTTCATCAAAAGCCAAGGGGCTTGGGGGAGTTTTGACCTGAGCTGTGACAGACTGCGTGCAAACCAGTGTTGGTCAGACACCTCGCCAGAGCAGTGTCCCTCAGTGCAGGAGGTAAGGGGCTGGCACGGCTCAGCCCAGCCTTGGAACAGCTGGAACCTTCTGTGCCAACCTCATGGTGTGCCAGAGCAAGAGCCAGCTCTTGAGAAATGGTGGGCAGGATGGTGGTCTAGGGGCTGAGACCTTGTGGCTTTTCTTTCTGTCAGAGCAGCGGGCTGGGGGGCAGAACTGTTTAAGGTGTTTATCAACTGCATTCTTTATAGAGTTACTTGATTTTTCTCTAGTTTTACTATTTCCATCTACAGTGTAGTGTTTGGGAATCTCCAGGTAAAGTATACACTAATGTCGTTTTGAAACCCAGAGATCAGAACAACAGGGAACTGGCAACTTAGTGGTTACTGGAGGGGGCAGAACTAGTCAGTGTTTATTGCAGCACTGGTGAGCCCCAGTGCCTTAGTCAGAAGAGGTGTGAACTGAGGCTAACAGGTTATAATCCAAGACAAACGGTTAACAACTAGAAGTGAGAAATTGTATCTCAACCCCTTATTACTGGAGATATTTTGTTAACAAGGGAACTGTCCCAGCTTTCCTGTCCTCAGTAGATTTTGCAAGCGAACAAATAAGCCACAAATAGCAACCTCTCTATGAGCAGCTTGGGTGGTTGCAGAGGTGCCTGCTCTGAAATTGAGAAGAATGATAAGGTGATATAAGAATGAGAAGCTCATGATACATAATGTGAAAGATGTGCTTAAAAAGTCAGACTGATCAAGCCATTCAGGACTGGGTTGTGTACACCTCTGCCCAGGTAAACTGCCGTTTGTCCTCTTGTAAGGTGGTTGGATGAAAACTCTGCTGATGGAGCCTTATCCGGCAAGCAACGTAATGCACACACAGCGTTACACCGCTATGTTTCATGAAAGCAGTGAAAAGTGTTCAAAGATCTTGCTTACTTTGGACCAGAGTAACTGAAATTAACTTCTTGGATTGGCTTAATTAATTTGGTAAGGCATAACCAAATTTAGAGATGGCATTGAAGTTATGTCTGCACCTGCCTTGCCTTGAGAAATTGCTTGTATTGACTTAATTTCAGAGCTGTAGAATTAATCTGGTGTGAACCAGTATGGTTTGCCTTGCATTAACAGGGGTCTGGTCCAGCACCTGGTTAAAGTTCTCTGAGCAATGAAACAGTTTTCTTCCAAATCAGCCCCTCAACATACAGCTGCAGAGCCTGCGCCTCTTAATACAGACCTAAGGAGGAGGCTGGTATTCATGAGGTGGAAAACACAAGGGAGGTTCCTGGGAGCTTTTTAAGAAACAATTAAGGAGAGCTGAGATCCCTAAATATTGAAGGCTCTCATGGAAAAGCTGGAGGACAGGAAGGTCTAATTTCCATGATATATCATCCTAAGAGATCCATGTGATAGAAACTCAGTGTCTGGATTTTGCTTCAGACCATCTCAGTTTTTACTTTGGATTGAAAAACATCACAATGAATCCAAATTAAACATCATGACTAATCCAAATCCTTGGCATCAACCTTCACATCCAAGTCCCATGTAAGCTGTTGCTCCAGATGAGTTGGTCGTTCAGCCCTCTGAAAGCCTGTCTATACATTAATCATGTGCAGCCAGTGCTTCTCTGATATTTCTTGTCCAAAGATCTCCCAGGCTTTCTGTCATAGCAGCATCGTGTGGTGGGCCCAGCAGAGTGATCTGGGTGTTGCTCATCTCATGGTCTCTGGATTCACTTGTTCCTGAGTTCCATAGTGCTATTGGAAGGATGAAGCAGACAGGGTTTTCAGGTCCTGTCTGTGGGGAGCCTGGAGTGCCTCGTGGAAAAAACAAGCATCCTTGGTTCTGACATACTGCTCCTAACTTCATTAGTAGGGGAACTGTTATCTTCACTCATTTATTTGAGGTAGTCTGTGGAAACTTTATGAGTTAAACCTCAGGGCCAACGCGGTTGATTACCTGGAATGTCCTGGAATGGAAAGGACCATTTCAACCATCCTAGAAATTATTTTTTAGCAGAAGAACTGAGGAAGAACTACATTAACAATGCCAATTTGACAGCAAGGAAGGAAAACAAACAGATTAGAAGTGCTGACTTCAGGTGGGATCAGGACTCTCAAAGCAGTCAGCACTCTGATCTTTGTGGGGGCTATCAGATAACCATAAATGACTTGTGTACCCTGTAGAAGACACATGCTAATCAGCACTGTGAGTGCTAGCACCATGCTGCTGTCTTTATTCAGTGCTGTAGTGGAAGCTGTGTAGATCTGGCTTGGTTATGGTACAAGGGTTTTTCCCTCCAACTCGGTGCTGCATGAGACCTTTCCTGTTTCTGGCAAGTCACAGATGTGCAACATTTTCCTGCTGTCTGCCTGTCCTTGTAGGAGCATGCCACACTGCAGGACAGCAGGATTATCTCTTGGTTTTAGATCCAACTCTGTGAGCAGCAAAAACAGAGTTCCACATATTTTCTTGTGGAAATGAAGAAAATGACACCTTTCTGTAAGAATGACCGGCTTCCTATATTCTGCTTATTTAGCCACAGCTTCTTATAAAATACATATGAAAATAGTGGAGTGAATTGATTCCTGGGATAACCTCACTGGCTTTGCTAGAAACATTTGAGGCTCATTTGAAGGTAATCTTAGGTTCACTGTGGTAATCCAAATCAGAAGAAACTCAAGAAATAGCAGTCTTCTGCTCTGTTTATGTATCTTCCTATGTTCATAAAGCATTCTCCCTCTGATGAGCTCTCATATCAGAGATCATATCAGATTGCTGTTAATAAAAACTAACACACTGCAGACCACCCATGAAGCCCTATATGTGGGTCCTGCACATGGACAGGAAATTACTGCACTGTGTGCATGGCTGCTAGGAGAAATGCCAACAAAATTAATATTCATGTAATGCTGAATGTTACTAAAAATGGATTCCCAAGGTATTCCAGACTTGTGTGGATTTTTATAGATAGCTGCTCCATTTAGAGGGTAAAAAAAGAGGTGGTTGAACAGATGTAGTCCCGGGTAGCTGAAGCCTTATTTGAGGATGGATGAGCAAGATCCCATTGTTGTTAAGTTTTCCTTTGATTTTGAATAAATATATATTTTAGAAAATTAAATCCTTTTAAAAGTGCCTTCAGGAAAAGAGTTTTGCCTGTTGATCCAGCTAATACAGCTCTGGATTGTATCTTTTGCTTCTGGCAGGTGGATTTGGCTGGTCTTGAGTTCGGAGAATAACAGGACGACGGTAACTCCCAGCTCTAGCTACCTGGTCCCAGTTCTGGAGCAGCTGTTTTCCCTCCCTGTGAAAGTGTGCAAGTCAGTTGTTAGGTACCTGAATCCAGTTGTTGAGTACCTCCAGCAACTTAAAAGTCTTGCCTAATCTTGTAGGTACCTGACAGCCACAGATACTTAAATTTCTGTCAGCTGACATGAACATAACTGCTGAATTCCTGAAGCTGTTCATCAGTTTGTGCCCAAGGCCTGGGAGGATTCTCAGACAAGACCTTCACTTTCTCCAACTTGCACATGGAAACTCATCTAGAGATATCAATCTATTGCTTAAATCAAACTGTATCTCCCCTTCACCCCAATCCCTCCAAAAGAGGTCAGCTGTATGGGCTCTCTTTTGCCTTGTCAGTCGAATGGAGGGAAAGGGTACATCAAAGCTCCTTTTCCACAGGACTTGGCCGAGTCTTCTCTTAGGGTGTCCTAGCTGTGTGTTTCAGCCTGTGTGGGGTTCCAAGTTCCTGGTCTTGCAGTAACCTCTGCAGGTGTCAGTACAGATCACTGACTGGCTGGACTGTGAGCTGAGGTGCTTCTTTGAGTCAAAGCTGACCTTGATTCCAGCTCTGTCTCTTAACCTGGCAGGGCTGGTGGTGTAATCCAACCGGTGGGGCATGGGGAGATCCTTTTTTCTGGAGGAAAAGATAATTTGTCTTACATGGCACAGGCCAGATGTGGAAGGAAGCTCAAGTGAGAACTCAGAAGAGTCTAACTGCTTTAGAGCTTGAAACATACCTCCCATCTCTGTATTTCCTGCTGCTGGCTTAAAGTTTAGACGGTTTTCTAATTCTCTTCTTGAGTATTTAACCATTCCCCTCCACTGTGGCACTATGAAGTAATCTGTCTGAGCTGTGGATCCCCAAAAGAAAAGCATTGCACATTCACATCACACTCTGAGCTACTCAAAGCCCAAAATCTGGTGACTTTCAGAGTGTTGAGCTCCAGTGTGATTAGACACTGTAAATGGATTCTAAACTCTTATGCCATTTAGACATATCTGAAAATATAATCATCTCTGTCACAGTGCTCCACCTCTGGAATTTCCCAAATAGCAGAAGTTCACTAAACTATGAGACACACAAATGTTGTGGTAAGTAAATAAATCCCTAGTGAGAAAAAGAGCAACAAGGCATTTGAACTGTATCAGCAACTTTTATGTGTTTGAGTCCTGAGTAGCCCAGAGACATCAGACACCCTGATGAAACTCAGCTAACAAGCCAGTGGCCACCCTGGCATTAGGGCAAAGCAGCTGTGTTCTCTCCTGTACACATCTCTGGTTTCCATGTGCTACCTTTCTGTGCAGTCTAAAGCTAAGAGCAGATGACTGGCACCTCATCTGGGTGACACTTGCAGCGTTTCAGCGAGCTCACGCCCTTGTAGAGCCTGATATTACACCCTGGTGTGGTCTGAAGTCCTCCCCGAGGAGAAGTGTGCCCTGCCCAGACAGCAGTTAGACATCTCAGGAGATCCCAGGGTCAGTGCAGACACCCATCCATGGGATCTGCACTGGAGCAGGGACTGGCACTTACCAGTGCTCAGGGAGCTTTCATCCACAGCTCCATAAGACTCAGCAATTATGCTAATGCAACAGCCATCAGATGGTAATTGCTCCACTTATTCATCACTGAAGATCTGATGATTAACAGGTGAAGAGCCCACTGAGATGAATTCAGCTCTGACAGGAGGAAGGGAACTTCCTACTTCCCTTAGGGAAAATCACACTAGCTAGTAATAGGGCTGGATTTAATTGGATCAGGTTTGTTTTGTTGGGAATAGAAAGCAAAACAACACTAGTTAGGGAAGAGATTTCAGAAGAGAAATAGGGCTTGATCAGAGGTTTCAAATGTAACTTAGTGGTTTTCTTTTCCTAAAACTTAATGCCAAACATTGTATTCTGCTTCCCAGCAGTTTTTGCTTTCTTACTGCTGCAGGCAGCTGCATGTTTCTCTTGCCAGAAACTTGTCACCTGAGGAAGGACCTGAGATGCTCTCATTGTTGGTTTATGGGCTCAGTCCTCAACAAGTACAAGAATTGAGAAGAACTTGGAGGCAGTGAGTCTGATTTCCAGTGCTACCAAAACCATCTCTGAGGGCTTGTAACCATTGGCCTCAGAGATATAATACTCAGAAATACAGAGTAAATCATCTGTGGCTTCAAATGTGTCCTCCTGAAGCCATCTGTCATGTCCCAAAGGGCTGTCTTCTGGCTCCAGAGTGTGCTTTATTAAAATATGCTTTAACAGCTTGAAGCTATTAGGTAGTATGAGCTGGGCTTCCTCACAGCAACGCCTACACTGGTCCAGTGCTGACGTCAGAAACTGGCACAGTGTGCTCCTCAACAAACTGCCTAATTGGGGCTCTTGCTGGCTAGCTGGAAAGTAGGTTTTGACGTAGCCCAACGGTGGAAGGACAATTCAAGGGAGGGATATAAGAGAATAGGATCTTCCATTTGTGTTCTGATAGAACAGTTCTCTTGGCCATCTATTTTTATGGGGATCCTTAGTGACACTGGGAATGAAAACTGCGTGGGATCTTTTAGACAAAAGTCAAGTTCCTTTACTGAGAGGAGATGCTGATGTATTTTACAGCTGTGTGGGTTTGGCATACTATGTTAAAAAGAAAGTAAATTCTTTGAACTTCAGTTTTAAGGACGGAGCTGTTTTCATGACTTTCTGGTCAGGTTTGAACTTGTCAACTACAAATGTAATTTGATTTGTATAGCAGTTCTAGTGCACCTAGAGAGTTACACCAACATCCCGGAGATAGCATGGAGCTGGTGCTCCTGCCAGGAGTGGCCAGAGGGTCAGGTGTGTAGATTCCTTAGGTGGGGAACTGGTCACCTGGAAAGCAGACCTCAGCACTCACAGATCAGTGTTTAAATGCCCCTTTGTAGATGAGAGCACAAAGGCTCCACGTGATGGCCTAGCACCATGATTTTCTGACCTCTGAATCAGGTTCTTTTTGTTCTGATTGTTGCTTCTGGGGTATCCTGAATGCCTGTCCTAGATTAGAGAAATAAAACCTGTTTTAAACATCCTGTCAGTTCTTCACTCCCAGCACTTCAGTCCCTGGTAAAGCACCTCTCTGGTGGAACTTCAGTGGTTGCTCTGCTGGGGTGCATGTGCACTGCCAGCTGTCTAGAGAATGGAGCTGGCTGACCAGCGCCGATCTTTGTGCTCTCATTCTTTGTTGGTCTGATGCTATGAGCTGTATAAAAAACTGTTCAGTGAAAAATGCATGTCAGGCTCTTCCCTTCTGTGACCTCTGTGAGAAAGTGCTGCTTTTAGGGGACTTGGGACAACAGCTTTACCACTTCCTCTTCTGGTGTCACCCTTGCTGCATGCTTTTTGGGACTGGTTTCACTCCCTGTTCTGCAATATGACACTGCCACACAGAAAGCTACTGTGGATTTACTGCACAAGTGAGGGTTAAGTATAGGGATTTGTTCAGATAACCTTCTAACCTACAAGCATCTAGTTCCTAACTGACAGCCAAGTTTACTTTGAGGTAATTTCATAAAGAGACGATTCTTACACACACACAAGTAAAAAAGAAGGCAAAATGAAGTAGTTTGCAATCAAAATTTTTCACTGGGTTTTAACCTCAAAAGTTGCTGGTAATGTCTGAACAAAGTGTGGATGGATAGCTTGTGGCGTAAGCTGCAAACCAGTCAGACAGGTCTAATGGGATCCAGCGCTTTGTGCTGTTGAAGTGGCCTGAGTGGGGAAGAAAAGAAGTTGCACAATTCAGGATCCCTTGCTCTTCCAGTTGGGGATGCAACTTCATGGTCTTGAATCTGCTTTGACATCCAGAAAATGGGGATTTGCCAAAGCACCTGCTGAGCTTTAAAGACTGGAAAACTAATATTCCCTAAACTTATTTCTAACAGCTCTGGTTGTAAAACCACAATGTGTTTTTAAGATTTTCTGTCTTTGTCCCTGGGTTCACTTTCCTTGGGGAAGAGGAAAGGGGAAGGGATGGTATACACACACACACACAGATCCGTTTCTTGTGAGAGGGCATGTTGTGATAGGATCTTTGAGCAAACAGGGTCATTCAAACACTGTTTGTCAAAACCCAAGACAGGTTTATGCAATGTTCAATCCATCTGTTGGTGAAACAGCCTTCACTGGATAACAGCTGTGATGGCTTTCGTGCCTGTGATGATGCAGAATGAAAGTTTCTCAGCATAAATTACCATAAAACATATGCAAGCTTCACTGTTGTCAGTAGAGGAGACCATTACATTGCTACAGTGGATCTGCCATGCCATTGTCAGGACTTGCCTATGTCTGTAAGTTGTTCTTCATTAACGGTAGAAATTTCTCTCCTTAGGAGTTTTTAATGGAAACAGCAAAGGCTCATCAGTGGCTGCTAAGAGAAGCAACAACCAGTTTCGTTGTGTTGTCACATCCTTCCATCGCCAGTCAAAACTTCCCCATACGACCAGCCCAGGTGGCTGGCAAAACCCCAGCATTTGAGCTTGGTGCATCCCTGTAAGTGGCGTTATGGTAGCTGCAGCATTGTCCTCAGCACTTTGCCTCTGTTAAACACTGCGTAGATGTGCTGATTCTTTCATCAGGAGAAGGCTCCTGTTGGTGCTGTCTTCATGTGCTCCTAGACTTGCAGTGAAGTCCTGGCTTTCTGTGCGTGGGTGTGTGCAGGGCAGCAGCACGTCCCAGTGCAGAGGGGAAGGTGTGGTGCTGGTGCACAGAGCACGTCCACAGGGCCACGGTTGGAGATTCAGTCTGATGTGCTGGACTCGGTGGCTCTGTCCAGACAGAGTCTGGGGACCAGGGTGTTCCACTTGTGTCTAATGGACAGACCCCCTCACCCCCAGCATAGTGAGGGAACATGCTCTCAGCACATAGCCTCTGTCCCTACCAAACCAGTATCTGGCTATTACTAGCTCACTGATTTTCACTTTTCTGTGTGGGAGTATGTGTGTATAATAAAAAGTTGCCTCCTGCTGAGAGGCCTGAATCAGAAGGGTTTTTCTTCTCCTTCCTGCAGCCAAGGGTTTTACAAGTGTGTTTCAGCTTCAGTCAGCAATTCAGACCCAGCAAGATCATTGATGTGTTTTAAATAAAGTAGCTTGATCAAGAAGATCACACACAGAGGAATGGCTGCAGGAAGGGACCATTGCCACCGACCGAGGGATACTTTAAGGAAGCAAACCTTCTGCTTTCACTCTGCTACTTTAAGAAAGTTGTCTTATTAAAAGGGAATTGCAATAGTGAGAATCTAAAAGGGAGATCTGCTTGTCCCTGTTATCACTGTTCAAATGGCAGCCTCTGGCTGGTTTAATGAGTGCGCTATCGCAGGATATGTACATTTCTGAAGCTGAAATTTGTTTAATTCTTCTATGAAGTGAAGTTTGAAGGCAAAATATAGTCAGTTGGTCTAATCATAGCTGTAGTGGGTTCTCCTGGAGGAGACACATCTGTCTTTGTAGAAAAGAAACAAACAGGTTTGAAAAAAACCACCAACCAACCAGCCAACCCACTTCCCTGGACGGGACAGCAGAGTTCCTTCCATAGGCAGGAATGGTCTGTGGCAGTGGTGTTCATGTTGGGGATAGCTGCCCCCATCCCACCACCCCACCTGAAATATCCATGCTAACCTTACCCCAGTGTGAATCCAGCCTGGAAATTTTCTCCTCACTAACCAGTTTGGTCCTACCTGAAATTTTGGAATCGCTAGGTCATTGTTAACTGCTTCAGCTGTCACTGGATGTCTGTTGGATGGAACCCAGGGCCCACAGCAGATCACGAGTGGGGTGTGAATCAGCAGTGACACCTCAGGAAAACAGACAGTCCCCAAGCTGGGTGAGGGACAGGAGGGTATGACTTGTGCACAGACGGTGCCATCTGCCTGCTTGAACCAGTTCTCACATGGCCTCAGCTCTTTAGAGTTTTGACCAATGTGCTTCCTAAAAATGGAGAGTAAAGTAGTCAAAAGGTGGAAGGAGCATGGTCTAAAAAGCATGACTTCTGGGAGAGCTTGACCAAACTGTAACTGTCTTTTCTTAAAATATGGGAGAAGGCAATGGGGGAAAAATCATTTTAAAATACCACAAGGCCAAGAGCAAAGGAACAATCTTTCACCTTTGTCCACGGCACAAAGGTGAACACTTTATTTCCCTTAAACTGCAGCTATAAATACTGAGATTAGATGGCAGAAGTTTGTTCCCTACTCTTCAGCCATACAAAGGCTGAAAGAGCAAGGGGTGGAGGAGACTTTCCTGACAGGTAACTCCAGTTGCTGACATAGGACCTGTGAATCAGGAGGTCCCTACTAGTCCCATTCCTCATTCATAATTCAGAACTCATAATTCTTAGTCATAATTCTGAAGGGGGGAGGATAATATTGTTGTAGCCCCACAATGTGCATTGTCATGTTTTCTGCTAGACCTGGTGTGTCTGATGAGCTCCTGAGTCCAAAAGGACACTGATGCTAGAGGAATATATGGCTCCTGTGAGATACCACAGATACTGATGAACCCTCTGCAGAGTTTGCATCTGTGTTTTACTAATACCTTTCATGTGAAGCTTTGTTTTCCTAACAACTAATTTATTAACAAGTAAACTGAGGCTTGCATATAAAATTTTAGACTTGTCAAATATCAGTTAGGGGCCAGAACAGAGTCTAATAGAATTATAAAGACTGTTACTTTTTCCCCCAGAAAAGCTGTCTTTTAAGTCTTTTTAAGTATTCTCTAGGATGGAATCCTACATGATCTGTAATGTATTGCAATATCAAAAGAGTTCTATTAATATGCCTGCCATTAACCTCTCTGTGACCCTGCTATGGGGATGCAGGGGTTCGTAAGGCCTCTGGCTGTTGTTTTAACGTCTGTCCTGTTAAACCATCCATTCAAAAGATGCATTAGATGCTCAGCAATCCTACTATCTCTGACATTTTGCGATGAGAAAAATTGGTTTCAGCCTCTTCTCTGTAGAGACAGGCTGTTGTATTTCAAGTGCTGGCACATATGTGCTTTGACCTCTTTCTCTCTCTGAAGTCATTGTAGTAAGCACCTGTCAGTAAAACTGACCATACAGAAAGCTGCTGTTTCAGACCTTTGTTTGTGGCTAGTCAGTTGTTTCCAACTCATTGTTAGTCACTTTTGGGGTAGAAAAAGCAGAATTATTTTAGTGCATTTCGAATAGACTAAGGTGACATTAGAGGTGATGGATGGATTGAATGGGTCTTACTAAGTCCTGTGTACTACATGTGGTAGTGTGTGTGGTGCAGGGAGGCTCCACTGGCTTTACTGGGAAATGACACCTCTTAAACAGTAGAAGCTCGGTGAAAATTTGAGTGATCTTTGCCACTCTGCTGAGAATTCTTTTAGCCTGCATATGACCTGTATGGGCATTGCAGCTGAACATCACTGTGAACAGTTTAGCTGAACTGTAATCTGATTTCTTCAAACATGTCCTACAAAGGAGATGTAAATTATGTTACTACATGGAAATCCTTCTGTTAAGATTATTCAAAAGACTGGCACACACTTACACACTTAAAGAACCTTTTAATGAGCCTGGGGTTTTGGGGTTTATTTTTAAAATGTATTAAACTGATCTACCAGCAAAAATTTATTTCTACTTCAAACATAACTGCTTTAAAGTGTGAAGCCTGCATTGCCTTTTAACTTGTGAAACAAACCCTTTGATCTCCTACTTGAACTCTATTTTGCACAAAAAGGTACCTTTGGAATCATACCCTTGTGCTTTTGATAGAGGAGAAATGCTGCTCAGAAGTGACTGTGACAGGAGTTTGTGCTGGAAGGAAGCTGGTCTTGCAGTGAGTCACTCTGAAAGGGGGTTTCCAAGAATGAAATGACTGAATCTCACTTATTCTTTGTGAGTCTGTGTAACAGACATCAGGAAACTAGATACCATGTTTGCAGTGCAGGATCTATCCAAACTTGTCTCTGCCTTTCTATGGGCTATGGCAAGTACTTAGTTTGGTCCAGTGAACTCTGTTCATTTACTGACACATCCAGGAGCACTAGCATGTGGAAATCAGAAATCTCATTTAGAAAGGTGCTTTTCTAGAGAAAATATCATCTGGACAGTGAGATGTCTGAATGCTGCAGATGTATGAAATAGAGAACATCACCAGGTGAGAACAGCAGGTGTTGAAAAGACTTGCAAGAGAGTCACATCACATCTGCCTTAACCTGGTGTTCCTTTGTGCTTTGAGAGTGCTGGATGAAAAACTGCCTGTCTTTATAATTTTTCAGGGTATTTGTACACAAAGAACAGTGAAAGCAGTATCCTGATTCAGGTGATGCTTCCATCTGTGCTTCACTCCTTCTTAAAAGGAAATTATTATGTGGAAAGAATACTTGACTCCTGCACATGGAAAAACAATTGGAAGAGAGTAAGAAAGAAATGGAGAATGGTCTGTGTGCTTCCACCTCGCTGGAGAGTGTGAGGCAGAGGGAATAGGACATGTGGGGTTCTGAGGGTTCAAAGTAGTGACACTGCAAGGGGTTTCTGTTCTACATCTAGCACAATAGCAGATAAAGAGGAGCTGTTAAGGGATTTACTCACTCTGTGACTGCTCCCAGACTTCTGAACAATTGTAAAAACATTCTTAAAAAAGTGCTCAGTACCTTCACCTCCATTTTAAAGATGGAGAGAACAGGGAAATGGTCATTTTAAATAATACTAAAAACAGTTCTGATGTCTTCCTTGCTTTTCTTAACCACTCACACATGTGAATGGCTTTGGAGTCGGCCTGTGTTTCTGGTGTGTGTGAACATGTCCCTTACAGGGGGATTCCTGTTCTTCACCAGTGCTGCTACAGTGGCAGGAGGACTTTGCACTGTGCTCTCTGCTTGTGTTTTACATGAACAGTTTTGAATTACTGATATGTAAATGCTGGCTTAAACGAAGTGAAAAACCCAAAGGAAGTGTTCAGACCTTGGCTGTCTCCTCTTGAACACTTGACAGTGAAGGGAACAGATAGCATGTCCGAAAGCAGGGCACCCAGGCCAGTTGCTGTTTAACCTCCTTGGGGCAGC
Source organism: Galbula dea (assembly GCA_013399015.1). Taxonomy (NCBI): domain Eukaryota; kingdom Metazoa; phylum Chordata; class Aves; order Piciformes; family Galbulidae; genus Galbula; species Galbula dea. The sequence continues at coordinate 34,684 of VWZX01006720.1, forward strand.
TGGGAGGATGCAGCCCTGCTGCAGCGTGGGCTCAGGATCTGCCTGCCAGATGGGAGCTGCCTGCCAGGCCCAGCTGGAAAGCTTTGGAGCAGTGGAGGGAAATCTGTGACTTTTTTCCCCTCCCATTCCCTCTCTGCTGTGTTTATTCTACATGCTGGCAGTTGCTGCTTCAAGCGGTGGCTTGACTGGCTGCACGTGCCCTGCCACTGGACTCTCCCCTCCCTCCCCTGCATGCTCAGTGACCTTTTTATCAGCCTTGTGTATGCTTAATGTTGGGAAGGTGCCTGCTTGCAATGCAGCTCCATTCTCTTTTGGAAGCTTGTGCAGGGAGCATCACAATGAGAAGCAGCAATGTGTAAACACTGCATTTCCTACTCCCTGTTCCTCTGCCAACTGCTGCAGTTCCTTCAATCCTGGATACTTGCACAGTTCACGGCGTGGCCTATACAGAGTTGCACATGCTTCCTTTTGCTGTTGGTGGACAGACTTTCCTCTCCCAGGAAGAGAAGTAACCCTGAAATACATGTTCTTACTGCTGCACTTGCCTCCTGAATCATTTTAAAAAGATGATAAAGAGAAGTAAGATGAAAACTCAGATTTGATAATTAAGTTTCCACTCCAAACCTGCAGTCACCTCCAGGGTCTCAGGAAGCACCACCAACCTGTATGAGTTCTTCAGACATATATGTGCTCCTTTAGGCCAGAAACAAACCCCTCACATGCTCTGATGTACGTAGGAACTTTTCAGTATTACTGCACTGTGATGAGTGTTCTTTTTAAGCAGATATCTGACCGATTACTGAAGAGATCCTACAACACTGCCTTTTTAAGAGGCTAAGGGGAGATGCCTGCTGAGTTAGACATTGTTGAACTCAATCTATGAAATCAGCTGCAGGGAATCCAGACTTCACTTGAGCCCCAGCTATTCAGCATTAAACCACAAAGGTACTTTAGAGGGAAACTGGGAAAGTTGTGCAACTCTACAGGGAGCAGAGTCTAGAACAATCTCCAGGTTTAAATTTTCTTGCTGTTTTTCTGCAATTTAGTGATTTGTTTGTTCTATATCCATGACTACATAGCTGTTAGAAGCAGACTTTTTTCATCAAATGGCTCATATGAAGTACTTGCAGTCGTCACAGTAATTCCTAGCTCATTAGTCTCTGGGGCTGTGGCTACCAAAGCCCTGGCAAGGCTGTCCTGCTTTCTGATGCTGCCCCACCAGCATATCTCACCCTGCGCTTGAGGGAATCTCTGCAGTGTAAGACCATGATTTCTCTTAGGTACAAAACAATGCAGCCAGAGAATTGAGACTTGTTATTTTGGAATTCTGATACATGGTGGATCATCAAACTCTTTTCACAGAGCCAGAGGATGACCCTTTTGGAGTAATGTACTACTGATACTGGTCATCCATCCAAATTCCTATCAGTAAGATCTTATTTTGGAAGGCAAAAAAATCCCTCCATAGAGTTACACCCATTACCTCTGTGTCTTCATGGTTTTTGCAGTTTGCCTAGGTAGCAGCTCTGCTTGTGAGACTTTGTGTGTGTTTTATTTAACCTATGTGTGATACAGTTTCTAGGGGACAAACTTTCCTGCACTTTGGTGAAGACAGCAGTGAAAAATGACCTGCAATGTTATGCTACAGTATGTCAGAGGTGGCTCCCAAATGGGAATGAAAAGTGTTGTCCCATCAGTTGTGTGGATTTCAGGGGTAAATCACTTTGTGGAAGTGAACTTTAGGAAGACACCAGTTTTCCTGAATTTGTGGCTTTCCTTACCCAGCAATTCCCTAGCGCTTTCATGTCATAGGAGAGCATGGAGGTGTCAGCCACTAGTTCTGCTGACCTGGTTCTTCTTTTTTAAGCTGGATACTCTGTGAGCTGGAGCTGGTTTGGACGAGAAGTGACAGCTGAGGGAACAGGCAGCAACAGCTCTTCCCCCATCTTCAAACCTGACCCACACTTACCTAACAAGCCATTTCTGGATTAGTGGTATTTCATTTTGTGCAGAGTATGTTAGAGAAAAATCTTGCAGTGTTGACGCAGAGCATTTGTAGCATTTTAGAAACACTTTCAGTTAAAGGGCTGCAGTGTTTTGCATGCTGTATTCTATGGCCTGGCACAACTTCCTTGCTTATGAAATGAGTGACATTGCTGGGTGATTTTCTCAGGAAATAGTGCTCACTCTGCTCTGGCCCCTGTCCCTGCGCATACAGCATCTTCTCTTTTCAGCTGCAGCAGGCTCTGATGATGGTGTCAGCTCAATTTCCTCCTCTTTAGTGTGTGCCAAGGACTAGATGCCAAAAGCTGGCAGTGAAACAGCTCTGGGAAGAACCTAGACCAGGAGCAAAAGGGGACATGGGAAGGATGCCAAGGCTTACAGAAGCAAGGGACAGCAACTGCCAGGATGGTGACTGAGAGAGGACTGCATCTTCCTGCGTTGTTTTCCTGAGCCCAGTAGAAGGGAAAGGAGTTGTTAAAACTAGAGACAACTTTTAGTCTTTATGTAACTTTCTGCATATCTGCTTGAGTGAAAAATGAACTAAACTGCCAGACAAAACCTCTGTGAAAATACCCTGTTCCACACATACTTTGCAGTGAGAAGAGAATAATCAAATGAGCAGATACTAGGCTGGGGTTACTGTTCAGTGACTATAGAAGGGGCTGCTTACATGGTCATAAGGATGCTATGAGATCCCGCATAGTTCAGGTCATGCTGCCCAGGAACAGAAGGCCTGAAACATGTTTTTAAGGAAAGAAGCAAGGACTGAATAGGTCCTTCAGCCTCTGACATGAAAAGAGCTCTTTTAGAGTTCTTGGAGAAAGAGAGAGAAGATGGAAAAAATAATATCCTGAGTGCAAGTCAATCAGCGTCTTGTGACAAGAGTGAAGTGTGGGCTTATATGTACAACTTGGTTGCTATTTGATGTGTCATACAGAAAGTCAGACTGCAAGCATTAGAAAATCACAAGTTAGTCCTTGAAAACCATGATGCTTCCTTTAGAATAACGACTAAAACAGCAGCAGCTCAGGACATTGCTTGTCTTTGACATTTGAGCCTTTGCTATGCTCTTGAATTATATTTTCCAGGATTTTTCTCTGCAGCTTTGAGGCAGATGAGCTTAATTAAAAACTGAAAGGAAAGATTAATTTGTCATCGCTGCCCGCCAAGGTCCAGCTCAGCTTGTGGGAGTCCAGCACGCAGCACACTGCCAGCTCTGCAGGGCTGGCAGCACTGGGTGTTCTGCTGGCAGGTGGCTGGGTCTGGCTGCGTTGCCTGGGTGCTGTGAGGTGTAACCTACAACCTGCTCACTGGCCTGGCCACTGCACAAGAGGTTCCCTGTTAACTGCAGGTGAGGCTGCTGTGGAGCAGACTGGCTTCGCCTTGCAGATTGGTGTGGGTAAATCCATGGACATCCCTTGCTGGGTGCATGCTGCTGTGCAGTGACTTGGCTGGAGAGCACATGCCAAGAGCTGTTTACCCTGAGCAGCCTGAAGCAAGCACTGTGGACTGAGGAGCAGGGGTCTGGGACCAGTTTTGGGCTCTGCTGGTGACCTGCTGTCTGATTTCTGGAGAGTTTTATGCCCTTATTTTCTCTCACCTCGTCCTGTCTGTCCTGATTTTCATTTTGTCAGAACAGGAATATCAGGATTATCTCTTTCTCAAGAGCTAAATGATCTTTGAAGTATTCTAAATTGAAAAAAAAAAAGGAATGAGAACTTCTTTGTCACAGCAGCCTTTATTTTAAATTAAAATCTCCTCTAAAATGTTGCTTCTCACACAAATGATAACACTGGCCCTGAATCCCTGTGAGCAAGCAGGCTGTTTTTTCATTTGTCTCTCTGTTTAGGTTGCCAGTTATATCTGACAGCAACATTTTGCTCTGATTCTGGGCCTTTGGAGAGCTGGCAGAGCATTGGTGAATTCCTGTTTCACACACGTGTTTTATTCCACTCCTCAAATTTTGGAGCTATTGCATCCAGTGCACATCCCTGAAAAGCTTTGGAACAGTTACCTATAACTTAGGGTTATGTTCTTACCAAAGAGAAATGTGTTCTTACTGTGAGAGCTGAGTGTCACACCTCTGCAGTGCTGTGAAATTCCAAGACACAGAGAACCTTCTTAAACCTGAGGCAGGTAGTCAAGGTCACTGCTGTATTTTCTAGTAGTGAAATGGATAAAAAAGCCCATCTGGCTGTTTGAGAAGCTGAAACTCAAAAATATTGTATCTTCACTTTGGCTTTGGGGATAGCTCACTCAAGCTTTTGCTCTTGATTTTTAGAGAGGTCATTGCCTTGATTTCTGGGCTGTGTTTTTGGGCAGCCCTCAGTGAATGGCAGTTTTGCTTTTTGGAGTAGTGTAGTCCTGAGAGGTCTTCTGTGCTGTGGAGCTCTGCTGCTGGCGTACATACCCTGCTACTTGTCATCTCAGAGGTTTGTTAGCTTAGGTGAATTAAAAGATCACAGCCCATTTTGGGTGGGTTCAGTGCTCAGCAGAGCAGCACGATGAGCTGGGTCACTGCACTGTGGTGGTGCCAGCAGGAGGAAGAGGATGGAGAGGAGGGGTGAAGAGGCAGCAGGGCAGCCTGACTGTCTTAGCAGGGCTGTGAGGGTGGGTTGCTCAGGCCTGGCATGTGGCCATGCTGAGGGTCAGCTGGCACCAACAGATCAGCCCCAAGCAGGGATTTGCTCAGGTCCATCTCTCATTAAGTAACAGTACCTTGGTTTTGCCAGGGCAGTCATCAACAATGGTGTTTGAACCCCTGTGTGCCTCCACCCTGCAGTTTAACTGCAGCAGATCTGGCTCAGCTTTCCATTACACTAGGGCTGCCTCTCTGAGCACCTGGGCAGGTGGTCTTTTGCCTTAAGACTGAAAACCACAAATACTAAAAGTTCACAGTAATTAAAAAAAATTCTAATATTGTTTAAGCTGTACTTTTTCTTATAGCAGGGCTTCTGATTGTCTTGTGCCAAAATATCTTTTGTCCGCTTTTCCTTCCTGATTTTGACTGTAAGTACCTTTAAGCATCTAAGAATCTGTATACAATTAAATAATAGCTAAGGGATCTGCCACTGCCACTATAGACTTGATTTTTCTTACTGCAGTGATCAGGGGGAGGGTAGGAAAAGGAAACAAAAGGCCAAATCAGTGCCAACACAAGTTAGTGCAGCTTTTTCTCTTGTAAGCAATCACGGCTAGACTCAGATCTGGGACATTCCTGGTCCTGTCTGAAAGGAGGGATTCACCTGCACCTCCTCAAGTGGCATCACCACAGGGACTGGCCCAGTCTGGGTGGCAGAGGTGTGATGCATGGGCCAACCCACAGTGTGTTCAGAGCACTGGTGGGACAGACCTCTGTTGAAAAACTGGCTGTTTCTCTGCCCATCTGCATGTCTCCACAGTCAGTCAATGCATGGTGGGTTTAAAAAGAAGAAAAGGAGAAACCAAACATCAGGGTGTAACTAGCAGGGCTCCTATTTCAGTCAGAACTCTTCTGACAGTCCTATACAGTTGCTGCAGCTCTAGCAAGCACAGGGCTCCAGCTTGGCACGGTGCAGCTCTCCAACCAGAAGAACCTGCTCCAATACAATTTGGTTTGCTGCTATTGTTGAAAATCCCTGCTCTCCTGAGTCACCCTGATGTGAAAGCTTCCCCAGCTTATCAATACCATATCTACTATGTGACACTTGTCTGTACTCTAAAGCTCTGCCAGCCACTGCTCAGCAGCCTCCCATCACACAGTAAATCTGCTCGTAACTTCATTGGAACAAAAGCCTAATGTAGTGTGTGAAAGAGAAAGGGGAAGACAAAAGTGATAAAAATCAAATTAGCTTCACTCTGCGCACAAATTTTCAAACCCAAAGCACTGTGATGCTGGGAATAAAAGGGAGAAAACAGAGCTTTAAATGCAAGGCACAGAAGCAGACAGCTGCCCCTGCTTCACTTCTGGAGTTCTTTTGCGTTCTGTAGGCGTGACCTGGGGAGACCATATCAGGGCTTAGGTAGATGTGCCTGCATCTAATTGCTGTGGTGGTTTAACTCCCTGCTCCCTCCTCTCACCAGTGGGCTGTTCCTACTCCTCTGGGAAGCAGAGTCTCCGAGGCAGGGAGTCAAGTGGGGTCTGTGAGCCCTTACCTTGGGCTAGTGCAGAGCCCCATATCTTAACCTGAGCTGCAGCAGACATGAAGATGCCAGATTTACAGTGACCTGCATGGCTGTCCTCACAGCCAAGAGAGGGTCAGTCACCCTTGTCAGAGGGTGGTAGCACATGGCTCGGGCATGGTGACACCTCATTGCTGTGGACATCTGCCCAAGCCCTTCTGCAGATCAAGGAAAGGCTCTTGGCCTGTTCCAGATGTGCTGATACAGCAGGTATTAGTGAAGTGCTTATGCTACTTCAGCTGTTCCAGGAAAATTTGATTTATGCTTCTACAGTAACTAGCCTTTCTCCTCAATGGGAAGGTGCATATCCACCAACATGACCCTTGGGGTTCAGGTTTTCAATTGGCAGGGCTGTGCCTGCAGGAAACAGGAGCAGACTGATCTGTCAGTAATTGCAAGTTAACCCTGACTCCGTTTGAAGACGAGGATCAGCTGCTCTAGCCCCAGAACAGGTTTATTTGAGCTTTCCCAGGCCCTGGTGCATGCAGTGGGGTCTGCTGTGGCACTGATGCTTGTGGCAAAGAGTTGTCGGCAGGACCTGTGGATGGGTCTACGTTCTGGGAGGGAGCTTGGTTTTGCCTCAGCCAGAGCCAACACTGCTGGCCTGTAGGAGAGTATTTGATTCTCAAAGGCCCTCCTCCAAATATGTCTGAAATTGACCCAAAACCAACTGAAATCTGTGGGAGATGATCTATTGACTTCAGTGGCTTTTGATCCAGGCTCCATTGGTGCCCCGAAAGTGCTTGTTTGTGTAGTCCCTCCCTGCTGCAGTTCCTGTGAAAGCATGGCGCACTCAGCCTGGTACTGCTGGCAGGTCCAGCATCTACCAGGACTTTACTCACTCCTCCTCTTACGAACATCTTTCAGTATTTTCCAGCTTGGTTTTTCAGCTGCTGAACCAGCAGCACGAAGTGGATGGGAAGCAGCCAGGCTTCTGCAGCCCTCATGTGGGTTTCGATTGGGATGATCAATCAGCAGCTGCTGTTGATCAAGCAATATAATTAACATTGTCTAGCCTTTGCTGGTAGCTCTGTTTCCTTCACTAGTGCTGAAGGGGGAGATTCACCCTCCTTGCAGCTTGTTTTTGAAAGCAGCTGTCAGAGCAGCAACTTTAATTTTGTTTAACTGTGAAGAAAGACTGTGTTCAGGCCAGGCTGAGGAGGGGAGGTCAGAAGGGAATACACGAGGACTGCATCATCCCAGGGGCGTTGGATTATGCTCAGCCATGGATCAGGCTTGGCTTGGACATGGTTGCTGCTGCAGAGGCAGGTATTAGTGCTGTGTTGGGCAGAAGATCTCAGGAGCTGTTACCTGTGAATGTGTTTATTGTGAATGAAGGGGGAGTGCCAAGAAGTTTGCAGCTTGGTGTGATGCTCAGAGAACATTCCCATTCCTCTCAAATTCATATTCCCCTTGCAGACCCATCAGGCTGGCTGGAGTCACAGTTCTCGGCTGCACATCCTGGACATGAAGGTGCTGATGTGTTAATGTTGGTCTGGTTTTGCTCCAGGGATGGAGTCCAGCCAAGGGGAAGGATTTGCAGAATGTGTGAAATGGGCCCAATGTGGGAATTCATGGAGAAATGCAGAGTGAAGGCTCTGGAACACCCTTGGATCCCTCTTGTTGTGCCAGACTGAGCTTGCTGGCGTGTCTGGCTGCTCTGTGCCTGCCTGTGCCATGGCCACGTGCTGCCATGGATCGGGGCCACTCTGCCATCACCCTGTGGATGGGCCTGTGCTGGCATGTAGCAGCGACTTTCTGCTTTACCTCTGCCTCTCTTCTTTCTTGCATTACCACATGCATCCTTTTCCTTCTGTGTTCCATTTCCTTCCCTTCCTCTCCACTTTCTCTCTTTTTCTTGTTGGTATTAAGGCAATCCATCACAAGGGGTCAGTTCTGGGACCTCACTGTATAATAACAATAATAATTACCAGTGTTCTTTGTTTACTGTGTGAAAGTACAAAAGCACACACACTGTTACATGCCTTGTACCAAGGGTTGGCTTTACTTTACCAAGCAAGTCTCGGTGTAATTTGGACCTTAGCAGAAGGGAATGGCTGAGTAAAAAAGAACTGCTGGAAACAGTGTGTTGAAGTGGTGCAGACTGAACAATTTTCTGTCTGGCTCTGCAGCAAAACCCTAGAGAGCCAGCCCTTGAAAGTGCAGGCTGTTCCCTCTTCATGCTGGCCCTTCAGCTTGTATAGCTGTGATTATCCCGAGCTACTTTGCATTCAGCTGAGCTGGTGGAGGAAATCAGAAAATCCCTGTCTGTTAAATTAATACTGAAGCCAAGAACTTGGGAAACAACTTATAATTGGAAGTGTTAGTGTTCTCTTGTATGTGCCCAGTGGCAGATAATCCATGGGACAAAAAAGTTATGAATAATGTGCTGAACCCATTGCTCCATTCCTCACCTGCCTTCCTAAAAAAGTTCCTTCCTCCAGGGGGGCTGATACTGTGTGACTGAGATTTTCCTCGGGTGCCTTTCGGCTGCACCGAGCTCACTCACGGCCAAGCTGCTCTTTGTTCACACTTCTCTTTGCTGCACTTCTCTTTCATGTTTTCCTCTTTATCAATGTTTTTTGCTGTCCTAAGCAGCACCAAAACCGTAACAAGAACATGTTCTCCTCTGTTTTAAGAGAGAAATTGTAGTAATGATTAAACAGGTGGGCAAGATCCTCTGTGATCATTCTTTCTCGAAAGGAAAGAAGCACTGCCCGCTTTCCTTCCCCTCGCGGTTCAGGTTTGGAGAGCTGCAAAGCTAAGCCAGGAAGGAGAGGAAGGGTTTCCTCCTCAGGCATGTGTTAGTGAGAAGGGGTGCTTAAAAAACCTAAACTTTCCACTCTGCTTCAGGAAATGACACTGTCGTGCTGGAATTTACAATGAAGTTGTGAATGTGGCTGGAGCCCGGTGCTTCTCGGTGAGAAGGCCCCTTTGGCCAGCTGGATTCAGCTCTAATGAGAGGGCTAACCTCCCCCTGAAAGGCGTGTTTTCCATTTGGCCCCTTCTCCTCCATCAATCGCTGTCACTTCAGACAGCAGGCCCCGCATGCAGCTTCTCTTCGGCTGGTGCGCGGTGCCGGGGCCGCGCTCGGCAGAGGACAGGCTGGCCTACTAAAATGCATCTCTGAGCCCCCTGAACAATAGCGCTTTGTGTCAGCAGCACAGTGCAGGCTCAGTTTCCCAGGCTTTTCCTTTTCTCCTCACCCTTCTCCTGCTGGAAGCCCCCGGGGATGCAGGAGTGGGCAGAGGCTGCTGCCACTGCCTGCCGAACAAAGGGGCTTGGGGGTCCCTGCGTGGGGTTCCTCCCCCCAGAGCGCCAGGTCCATATCAGGCGCTTGTGGATCATTTGCCTCGATAGACCTGAGTGATTTCAGAGAAATGCAAACCAGGCTGGAAGCAGGGCTCCAGCCATCGCTCGAACAGCTTCACAGGCAGGCTGGGTGAGGGGACAGGGGGTGAAGGCAGCCTGGGGTTGCTTCAGCAAGGGCAGCGTGCTCTCCTGCACTCAGGGTCTGCTCTGGTGAGTTGCAGTGCGCTGGGGTCCCTGCACTCCTGATACCAGGATTTGCTACCCCACAGAACTGCTGAGGGTAAATAAAGATGCTGGAGTTGAGGAGCAACAGGGTGAAGTTTAAAAAAAAACATAAAAATATGTCGAATGTCTGCAGCAAGTCACTGGTGGTTGTTTGTACAGGCAGGAAAACAGTGATACCAGACCTCCACACAAGCCGTGCATCAAGAGACATGAGAGTACCCCCAGAAATAAGCAGGAATGCTAACTCCATTTACAGACAAGGAAACAGGGTTGTTCCTGAGATCTCGGAGTCCTGGATCAGACCCTATTTCTGTCCCAGTGGGACCCATGCCCACCCGCACGCTCCTTCTGTCTCATGCCCTGTGCTGCAGCTAAGTGGCAGAGTCTGCTGCTGGAAACACTGGTCCTGGTGAGAAGCAGGCTGGGAGGGGACAGGTTTAGCAACCCTTGTTTCTGTGCAGTGTTGGCAAACAAAACCAAGCCCCATGTAAGGTTGTTGTGCTGTGATGTGCAGCAACTCTGTTTTGTCGTAGGGATATTTGAGGAGCGTCACCCCCAGGCTTGGAGGGTGCAGGTCCCACTTGGCTGAGGGAGTGGTGAAGGAAGAGTTTGGCAGGAGCACGGAGAGAGGTGCACCCCATCCCCAGGCGAAACTCCCACAGAGCCATGCTCTGACCATGACCACAGCAGGTCCAGGCTTTGTCTGTCCTGTGCTTGTGAGTTCTGTATCCCAAAGTGCATAAAAACATGACCAGTGGGTTTCATATTGCAGGTACAGAAATGAGATCATGTGTGACTAAATTAATTGCAAACTATAAGTAGCAGTGACCCAAATGTCAGTGCCCAACAGCCCCTGCCATGCTGGAGTATTTGTTTGGCTTCAGCCAGACCTGAAGCAGAAGGTTCTAGGGGTCTGCATGTGAATCCAGGCCTGGAGCTGCTGCAGACTGCTGCCCCATGACCTGTTGTCATGAGCTACTGGGCTGTCTGCATCATCCGGAAGGAAAGGGGTTGGAAAAGCTGGTTTTCATTTATAGGATGTGCAGTCACAAACAGTACTAATCTGCAAGGTCCAGAGCCACTGGTGCTGTAAATGGATCGAGGAAACATTGCATCTTGTATGTGATAAAAATGGGCTTCATCCTACGAAAGAGTATCACCGTGGTATAACCTAGAGAGAGGAGATGAAAACATTGTTCTTTGTGTGAGAGGCTACATACCTGCAGGATCTATCCTGGTATCTGTCATTGATACTGCTGGGTGTGATTTATTGTTCATAAACAGGAATTCAGGGACGATAAAAAGACGTTGTTAAAAGAGCACCAAGCTCCTCCTCTAATGCAAGTTCTTTTTTTGGTCTGTTGCTACAGCAACTCAAGTCTCTGCTAAGAACAAAGATGACAGCAAGATATTAAATTTTGCAGCAACTCAATTGACTCCTGATTTGCCTTCGTTTTTGCCTTCAGTAACTGCATCCTACTCTAGTAACTATGTTAGGCTTCAGATAGGAATCATGCCTTCCTGTGACAAGAATTCCTGCATTGCTCTTTCCTCCTTCCCCTTAGAAACCAACTCAATCAAAATAACTTATTTAAATCCAGTGGGTGATTATAAACACTAGATTTCTTGGCTTTATTTCTTATGCAGGTGGATATCGTGTCTCTTAAGCCACCACTCATATTCTGTACCAAAATCCCCAAAGCCTTAATGTTCTTTAAAAAGAAACAAACAGTTCTTGGCCAGCTGGGTTTTGGCAAAGTTTAATTTATGCCAATGGTGCAGAGGAGAAATGTATAATCAAAATTACTGTAACAGAGGTCGTCTGAGTTTATGAATGTTAACATTGTTCTTAAAGCAATATTGCACTTCAGTTCCTTTTCCCCACCCTACAGCTGGTAATTCTGGCAGGGTAGAGTGAGAGAAGGCCACTGAGCCTGTATCTCTGGGTTCTCTTCTGTGTTCTACCACGATGGCAGGTGAGGAGGTGGCACCAGGTTGCATGGAGGAGCTGCTTCTCCTGGGGCACAGGGTGGGCAATCCTTGCTTTGGGGAGGGGGAGAAAGGGAACAGAGAGGAACAACGACATTTGGAGACTGTCACATATGAAATGCTACATATTTAGCTTTACTCTTAACTAATGGGAGTATAAATGACAGCTTCAGGTTCAGCACAGTGCGTACAGGAGGGACTAGCCCAAACACAACTCTAGACCACTGTGGGTTTAATACAAGATTAAATCTAAGGAAGTAGAGCAACAGACCGAACAAGAAACAAGGTTTCTGTTGCTTTTCCCTGAAAGCTGTTGAGCAAAAGAACTTATTTGTGGGCTTAAGTAGCACAGGGCAAAGGACTCCAACCTGTCTTATGGAAAAGGCTTAAACAGCGACTTGGATTTCAGTTGCATACCTTGGATATCAGTGTGCCAATGACAGCGTTGTGCAGGTGATGTCCTCCCTATAGAGCCTGGGACAACAGGCTCTCCCACCTTTCTCAGGTACAGCTCTGATGGCTCCCATGCTGAAGGAGTGTGTCTTCCAGCCATCTTTTACCCCTGCCATTGGAGCAGAGACTGCAGCTTTGACCGCACAGTCTCGGTAATGTCCGTGAGGAAACAAGAGGTAACAGATCTTTAGCAGGAAACTGTTAGAAGAGACCTTTCACAACTACTTAAGCAATGAGCAGTGCAACTTTGGCCTTACAGTTACACCAAATTCTGAGTAGATTGTGACTCAAACGCCTTTTGCAGAATTATAGCTACTCGGAAGAACTGCTGTTGCCAAGTTGTTTATCATAATAGCTCACACTTTTAGTTACATATTACCATTTCTTACAATGACTTGAATTCTTGACCAGTGTAATGCTAAATTCCACTGTTACTACCAAGGCTTGAATTGGTGACAGTGAAAAAGACAGGTGTCTAGATGAGCTTATATTTTAGAGTGCTCTTTGTCTGAATATTAATGTCTTCAAAGATACTACACTTGTATTTTTTTAGGATATCCTTCTACTTACAATGGAGCTGTTGGAAGCCTAAATAAAACAAAACTAAAAACCAAACTCTGGGATGCTTTACCTGAAAAGGAACAAGTTGGCTCTGAAGTTACATGTGAACTGTTTGGGAGGTAAAGAAGCCTTCATTGCTAAGAGTTCCCTGTAAAAATAGGCTTATTACCTGCTGACATTAATGAAGGTAAACTGCAAATAACCTGGAGAATAGATGGTAGGAGCTGTTTATAGTAAATTTGCTGCACCGAGTCTGGTTTGGTAAACCTGCAGGGTGTGAGAAAGGCCAGAGATGGAAGGGACAGCAGTTGCTTCTGGTTCCCTTTCTTTCCTTTACAATTGCAGCCTTCCTCTGTTCATCACCCTATGGAGCCTGTTCTCCTCTGTGCTGTTTGGAGTGTGCTCTGTCTCTCAAGGATTGTAATGGAGAGTTACTGGTTTGGGGTGGTATTTTGCTGCTTATTGTGGGGGATGTTGGGAAGGGCTATGTCCAGTGTCTTGATGGGAAAGGGGAAAAGAAGGAATCCACAGGTTATGCCTAGGAGTCAGATCTTTAGTCAGTGATGCAGGTCCTGAGCGTAGCAGGCAGGGAATCATGATCCTGCTGCAGTTGCAATATGAAATGTGGGAAAGAAGAGGCTGTTTCTTCCCTCAATCTACTCCTTAGTTTGTTCTTCCAGCTCTGTATCTGGTGAAGGAACCACACCAGTACCCTCCCGGAGAATGCGACACGTTTTAATTCTGAGCATCTCAAATGGCTCAAAAATGCCTTAAGCCTTGCAGCCTCCCAGAGTTTTCATGTGGAAAATCTAAGGCATATGGAAATCCAGATTTGTCTTTGGATGCAGTTATTTTGGGTGCAAAGGCGGGATACATCGACGCAGCCACATCAGTGCCAGGTTACAACAGCATTTTGCTGCACACAGATAAGGCACAGAGGGAGAACTAGTTCTCTTGTTAGTATGACAAGATAACAGCACTTTGCTGGCAGGAAAGGCTATGTAAGCTTCAAAAAAACAAAGGTGATGTAGTGCAGTGCAAATAGCTTTCAAATTACACATCTCCAACCAGTTCATTCTTACCTTGGGAAATGTGTATGCAGAAGTCTTTCCACAGAAACCCAGCTGTGGAAGTGCCCTGCGATACCTGCAGAGCAGACAAGGCATCAGGGCTGGATTCTGGTTCCCTAGTTCATGTTTCACAGGTTTTACTTCACAGATGATTCCACTGAAGTTGAGGACTCTACTGTGTAAGCAGTCTCTTTGAGCCTGGCAGCTCCCAGCACTTTGCTGCAGGTCACATGAGCCCAAGGAAGAGCCCACATCTCCTGGCAGCTCCTGAGCCTCAACTGGAATAGCTGCTGTCACCAAGCAGGGATCTACAACAGCTTCCCAGAGAGCTTGCAAAGGGTTCTGCAACACATCAAAGGTAAAGGTCACCCCCTTTTGCCAAATCGACCAAAGCCAGGTGTGGCAGAGGGAATTCTACCTTTTGAAGATCTCAGGAAGGCAGAAAGACCAAGGAAGATTTGGGGTCAGGTGGCATGAGCTGCCTTGCTCTGTGATGGGCAACTGGTGGCAATGTTGCAGATGTTAATACTGGCAGAAAGTTCCGAAGAGTTTTAACAGTTCCATGTCTGTATCAGCTGAGGCTTGGCATGTCCATGCAGCCTGCCTCCAGCCTTCCTCCCTTTTCAAAGCCTCCTTCACATGAGAGTTGGTATCACCAGAGGCTCTGCCCAACCTGCAGCCACAACATGTGAGGATCTCTCCGGAAGCAGTATCTGCAGACTCCTCCAAGGCAGCTCTGTGTGTTCAGCTTATCAGGAAACTCTTACAAGCTGAAGCTGGACACAAAGAGTGTAAGACAGCTTCTGCCTGAAGAATTTTCCTTAAATTAGGAATTGCTTTAAGCAAACATTACCTCTGCTTCCTGAGCACACACAAGGCTACTGCCCTGGAAATAATCTGCATTAGCCTTACTGGAGTGACCACGTTGCCATAGTTACTGTTGATTTCTCTATACCTCAAGCCTGAAGTATTTATTATGATTAAATCCCATCCCATCCCATTCTTCATTTAAGAATTCTGTGCTGAAAGTGTCACAAAGTGAATTATAACATAATCCTTCCTTTTAAAGAGCTATTTTAAGCAGAAGTTCCACAAATGATCTTAGACATTGATATTTATTAAAGATCATTTGTTCATGATTAGATTATTTTTCTTCAGACATTGCTGCTTCTTCATTCTTAGTGATATATGAATGGCAGAAAATCTTGATGTTATTATATAATTCTGTGATGATTTGGGGGTTTTCTTGCACCACTGTATTACAGATCATTCTGATAAAAGGTGTTTAACATCCTCAGATATTCAACTTTGACCTCAGAAGCAGCCACCTTTGTTTGAACCAATCTGGCAAGATAATCAAAACCTGTCCTGAGGCAGAGCTTGTTACTAGGAAATGTTGATACTTGCTCTCCTAATCCCTGTGAATGTTACCAGGAGAAGTAACTGTTGTTGGGCTTAATCTATTACAAAATGTCCTGTGCTTGACTTTTTCGGTTTTAGGGTTTTTTTTGTTTGGTTGGATTTTTTGTTCTTGTTTTTTTAAAAAATTGTTATTTCCTTGTTTTTTCCAGAGGCTGAGCTCCCAACCATACTGGTCTTCACTGCAAAGAACATAGTTATCTCTGTGCTTTAAAGCATGTAATTGTCATGTAAATGAGCTCTCCTTGCTTTGGGAAATTACACACCATAGTTGTATTACCACAGATCTTCTCATGTCCCAAGGGCAACCTCTCCAGACACCTAATATTGCTGGAGGATCATTCTTTGACCCCTCTAAGCTCTCCTTGGTGTCCCCTCTCCAGTCTCACTCCAAGCACAGACCAGGGTGGTCTTTTTTTCACAATGTTAACCCCAGGCTTGGGCTGTGGCTCACACATGACATCCCAGCCCCTTCTCAATTCTCCTGGCAGGGAACACGCCTGTTCACAGACTGTTGGGTGCCTGCCTGTCCATGGGTTGCCCCACAGCAGCCCTGTGCTCTGCTGTGCCTGGAGTGAGGGGTTTCAGCAGCAGCACTGCTGGACCGGACTCCACCAAGCCTGGCAGCTGCAGGACTGTCCTTGGCTTGCAGAATGCTTGTTATTATTCTCCTTTCCCACTAGAGTAGTTCTGCCAAAAACAGTGTTTTTATGTGGAACAAGATTTACTACCAAACTCATGCTTTTGGAGCAGCAGATAAACACATAGTGTGAATGGTGCAGAGGAGCAGCGCATTAATGGAGAGGATTGTGTGGATTCTCTGAGGTTTATCTCCTGAACCTTTTGTTCAATAGGTGATTTATTACAACTAGTAAAAAGTCTGAGACACTCCTATTTTCTCCTTTCTTCAACTACAATGTCCTACTATTTTCTTGTTTTCATCTGAACATCCTGGAACCAGCTTTGAGCCCTGCTCATCCTGCTCCTCTCTTAAGGTCTGTTACACATCTCATTTACTGGACAGAATCCCTGTCAGTGGAAACCCTTGCCATGTTCTTATTCTGTACCAATTTGTGCTATTTTTCCTCTTTTCCTTTATCAAAGCCACTAGTTGCTTAGCAGATCTCTGGTCTCTCTTCCATTTCCCGATGCCAGCTGTTACTTAGCTCATCACCAGAAATTCCTCACCCAACCTCAGCAAAATTTTGGGGATTTCACCTCCCTGCACATGGCATTTTGACTCATTCCCAACTGCCTTCTGCACCATCCATTCTGCCGAATGATAACGTGCTGCACTGCCAGCTGACACATTTGTCCCATCCCACTGTTCTCAGCTCAGAACAAGTTAAATTGTGTGTCAAAGACATTTTGACACAAAATGTTAAGGGTATCGGTGAGTGGTGCAAACAAAACCAGGCACAGTGTCAGGACCAGCATGGTCTCTGCACTTCTGAGGGGTCACAGCTGCTGCATGGACACAGCTTTGGCTACAGAATGGGCATAGCTTCATGCCTTGATGGCTGCTGCCCCTGCTTGCTCATTTCCTAGAAGGGTTACTCCTCCAAATCCAGCGCCTTGCCTTGCTTCACCCACACGGCACAACTAGTCCTAGAGATGGTCACTTGCTCTATGGCTGCTGCTGCCCCTGCCACAAAAAGTTGATCCACACTCGCAGTCACCATTCCCATGCCCTTTCCTACCCTGTGGTCCCTGTGTTCCACTTCTCTCTCTGCCCAGTGGGTGCCTAAAGCAGCAGCAGTCCTCCCCCTGTGAAAGGCTCCAATCCCTCTCCGAGCTGGGGAGTGTTGACTGTTCAGCCCTGCAGGAAAAGGCTGCTGCTTCCATGGCAGTGCCTTCTTTGTCTCCTTCCTCTCTGTGTCTTTTTGTGGCTGCGGGAAATGCAGAATGCTCTTCTGTGCTGCCTGCTAGGGCTAGGTAAATTATTTGTTTAATAGGCTTGCTTTATTTTTTGTAAGCTGGCAGAATAACTGTGAATCATCAAATCTCCCTGAATTCACTCCACACAAGATACCAACAAAAGGATTCATTGTGCAAAGCAGTAATCAGAGTGTAACTGGGGCTGGACAGAGAAGCCATACAGTGGCTCTAGCTTCCCAGGAGGCTGGATACACAGGCATTGCCAGCGTGAGGGCTGGGACGTGCCACTTTGGGAGCTCCCTGCTGACTAAAGTGTGGAGTTATTTCAAATAATAAGTTTCTCTCCTCAAAATGGCCTTTCACATGCATGCTGGGCCTGCTCCTGGGACTGGAAAAGCAAAAGCAAACTTTTGTTTGTTGTTCTGAACAAAAAGGCTTGCTGTGTTTTAGGACCCGAAGCTTTCCCAATGCGGTTTTAAAAGATAGCACTAGTCAGAAGATATTCTGGATTGACCTGAAGAGCATTTGAGTTAAAGGTGTGCCATAAACCTCTCTCCTGCCATTGTGCTCATGGTTATTGCTGCTTTTATGTTGGTAAATTCATTGTGGCAGACTTTTGGATCAAATATGACTTTATGGAGGTGAGAGGGAGGTGGCAAGGACATGGGTGCCACGAGCAGGGGCATGGACCCGCATAGCTCCTTTCTCTTCCCCGAGGGGCACATCACCTATGTGTACTTCAGCTGGCAACTCTGTTTTATTGTTAACCTTAGAATCCAAGAATGGTTCAGGTTGGAAAAGACTTTTAAGATCATTGAGCCCCAATCATTAACCAGCAGTTCCAGGTCACCACTAAACCATGTCCCTGAGCACCACATCTCCACATCTTTTAAACCTCTCCAGAGATGGTGACTCCACCACTTCCCTGGACAGCCTGTGCCAGGGCTTGACAAGTCTTTTGGGGAAGAAATTGTTCCTTATGTCCAACCTTATCCTCTCCTGGTACAACTTGAGGCTGTTTCCTCTTGTCCTATCACTTGTTCCGTGGGAGAAGAGACCGACCCCCACCTAGCTCCAGCCTTGTTTCAGGGAGTTGTAGAGTGAGAAGGTCTCCCCTGAGCCCCCTTTTCTCAGACTAAACAACCTCAGTTCCCTTAGCTGCTCCTCACAAGACTTGTGCTCTAGACCCTTCACGCTTCTGTTGCCCTTCTCAGGACACCCTCCAGCATCTCAATGTCCTAGTGGTAGTGAGGGGCCTTGTGTTGCTCCTGTGTGGCTGGAGGTCGCAATGGAGGCCCGAAAGGTGGTGTGTGGGAAAGAGTTGGTTTGGTGGCAGCAGTGTCGCTATGTGGTACCAGGGCTGGCATCGTCGTGCGCAGGGAATACGGCGCCTGGGCTGCCGGGGGGCGCAGGACGGCTCTGCACCCGAATTAACGGAGCGTTCGCTGCGGACCGACCGAGCGAGCCGTGCCCGCCTGTGAGCGCTGGCAGTGGATTGCTGCGAGGCGATGAGGGTCATCGCTGCCCGGTGGCTCCCTCCTGCCCTCCGCCCCTCGGCGGTGCCGCTGGGCCGCCCCCCTCCCCTCCCGCAGTGACCGGGACCCACCAGGGGCGGGACAGGGGAGGAAGAGAAGGGGCGCGAGTGCTCCTGCCCC